>PVKC010002230.1:0-44758 GCA_004027635.1 Crocidura indochinensis
CTGATACCATTGACAAAGGCAACAAAATTAAAAAATAAACCAATGGGAATATATCAAATTAAAGAGTTTCCTTATGGCAAAAGAAACAAGATAAAATTCAAAGATTGTTAATTTAATGTGAAATAATATTCACATCCAACACCTCATATAAGAGCTAAATATCCGGGATATATAAAGTACTAATGAAGCTAAAAACAAATCTAAAAACCCTGTCAATAAATGGGGAAAGAAAATGAACAGAAACATCTCAGAAGACAAGTAGATTGCTTTAGGTATATGAAAAAGTACTCAGCATCAATTATCATTAGGCAAATCCAAATTAAGACAATAGTGAAATAGGGTTACACACCATTGAGAACGATGTGTATCAAAAAAATGTAGGAACAATCTATGAAGGCAGGGGTGTGGTGAAAAAAGTAACTTTAATCCCTTGCCTCAGTGAATGTTCTTTGGATCAATTCCTGTGAGAAATAATATGTAGAGTCCTCATAAATGTATATGTTCATACAACCCAGAAACTCTACTTTTATGAACCTATCCTCAGAACTTAAAAACATTGATTCAAAAGGATGCATAAACAACATTATTGATTGCTGCTATGTGCCGAATGACTAAGGTATGGAATAAATCCAGGAGTCCCATGACAGAATGGATGGGACAGATTATACAATTATTATATTTTGTAAATACACAATGGAATACTCTGCCACTGAAAGGAATGATGAAATCGTGCAATTTGCTGCAACATGGTTGAAACTGGAAGATTTCATGTTGAGTGAAGTACACTAGAAGAAGAAAGACAAACAGGATGATTTCACTTATCTAGAGCCCTATATTAGGAAATATAATGTAGTATAAGAGCATCTAGAGGAAAAGAGTAGAGAACAAAAGAAATCAAGGAGGGAAAGAAGAAAAGTACTTGGGAACAGGGCTCCTGGGCTTTGATTATAATGGTGATGACTGAAAGTGATATATCACTTCTACCAAAGCACAAACATAACAACACTGAAAACATGAGATCTCACCTAAACCTACAGAACTAATATGCCTACCAAGGTGGCAGACGTGCTGGGTGGAGGAGTTTTTGGGGGGAGTGGAGGTGTATGAAATGAGAGAATATGAGAGCATGGTGTTAACATTTGTCACTGGCAGTAGGATTGGTGCTGATATATTATATGCCTAGAAGGCTACTATTAATGACTTTATGAACCAAGATTCTTTAGTTAAATAAAAAAAATTAAGTTCTTTAGCAATATTTAGTTAACAAAATGAAAATATATTAAAGAAAACCATAAATACTCAAATGATGTGATTTTCAAAGAGAAATTCCTAGGGAACACGTGAGGACATGGGAACCTCTCATTCTCCTCTGTAAGCTGCCCTCCTCAACAAAGCACAGTATTCATTATTCAATTAGGTCATTTGTTTTAAGAAACTTCATTGTAGGTGGAAATGAAAAATCGAATTAGAGAGAATTGATATACATTGAAGGCCCTAAAAGTCTATTAAAAAGCTCCTAGAAACAATAAATCAATATAGCAGAGTGTCCAGCTATAAAGTGAATACAAAAAGAAATAGGATGCATTCCTTTATACAAGTAATGAATCTGAAGAGAAAGAAGTCAAATTTTCCATTTAAATTCCATTTAAAATAGTGTCATAAAACATCAAGTACTTTGGAGTCATACTAACAAAAGAGGTGTGAAACCTATATCATTAAAACTTCAAAACACTTAGAGAAATTGCAGAAAATCCAATGAAAAGGAAAAAAAAACATTCCATGCTCATTGATTGGAAGAATCAATATTATCAAAAAGACCATCTTATCTAAACTACTATATAGATTCAAAGTAATGGCTATCCAAGTTGTGGCAGTATTCTTTCAAGGATTTAGATATAGCCAATTACAAGGTTTGTGTGGAATCTTAAAAGACTCTGGATAGCAAAAACCATACTGAAAAACAAGAACTGGGAGAGACGTCTCATTACTTAACTTGGAGTTATACTATAAAGCAATAGTGATAACAAAACAACAACAAAAAATAAGCCAGCATGGATTGGAACAAAGACAGATTTTCAAACCAATGGGTCAGAATAGACTATCCAACAGAAAGTTCCAAGTATATATAGTCAACTAATTTTTGACAAAGGAGTCAAGAACATGAGAACCTCTTCAACAAATGATTTTGTGACAACTAAATAACCATGTGTAAGAAATTAAAGCTGGATCAATATCTCAAATCTTACATAAAAGTCAACTCAAAGTAGATCTAAAGACGTTGAGATCTGGGGCCAGAGCTGTGGTGCAAGTGGAAGAGCATTTGCCCTGCATGTGCTAACCTAGGACACACCGTGGTTCGATTTTTTGGTATCCCATATGATCCCTCAAACAAAAAGCTATTTCTGAGCACATACCCAGGAGTAACCCCGGAGCATCACCAGGTGTGGCCCAAAACCCAACGCTCCCCCTCCCAAAGAAAAAGACTTTGAGATCAGACCTGAATCTATAAAGCACAGTGAGAAAAACATGGGCAAAATATGCCAAGACCTAGTCCTCAATGATGGCAAAGGCATGGCAATTGCAAATGTTACAGAATCTAATTTAAACAAATGGAACTTCATCAAACTAAAATGTTTCTGTCTGACAAAAGAAACAAACTAAAACTAAAAGACAGATAACTGAATGGGAGAAAATATTTTTACTTAACACATCAAATAAAGGATTGATATCCAGGATATCCAAAGTACTCACAAAGATTAACCTCCCAACAATCTAAAAGCCCCACCAAAAACATCAAAAATTGGGAGAGGAAATGAACAGACAGCTATCTGAAGAAGTCCAACTGATGGCACATGAAAATAGAAGTTTTGAGAAGCAGGTGATAAATTCAAAAAAGTAGGTCCTTGAGGAGAGACAGGATCCCTAACCATGGCACACAGCCTGAGTCCCACTGGGTCACTAAGCCAGGATTTGATACACCATCCATCCTGGATCAGCTGCATGCTAGGCAAATGCCTCACCATTGTGCTATCTTCTCTGACCCCTATAAATTATTTTCTTAAAGAGTTCATATAGAAGCAAGTACAAAAAACTGCTAAAAGGGCTTTTCAGTGGATTCCTGGTTCCAAAATGAAGGACCTCCACCCCTTCTCTGCTGAATGGTTTCTCCTTCACCCAACCCCATCCACCCCCACCATCATCCAAGAGTAACCTCTACAGGATTCTGTTTAAAGTTTATGAGGCCTGGTGGCAGGATGGGAGTCATCAATTTGTGTATGCTGTCTTTTCTTCTGGCATACTCAGTTAATCGGCAGGAACCAGTTAACTCTGGATTTGTCAGTTTTCTTCAAGCCACTAATGGTTAGGTTTGGGTTTTGCCTTCTTTCCAAATCAATGACCCCTCCCACAAACCTAAAAGTATCCTAGGCTGATTCCTTTGTTCCCCTTCGTACATACATACAAGGGTGAGAAATACCTTAAAGGGAGGAGGAGAAAATCAGCTGATGCAGGTCATTAATAGTCAGGAAAGAATTAATTCAACCACTTCCTTTCTTAGAGAATCAAAGTAAAGGAATGATATATTCCATCCAAGGATGGAAACATTTATACTTTTATCAATTACATATCTTAATGCTGTCCATAATTACTGTCTAGAAAGTTAATCTTAAAAATTCTCCAGGCCGGAGCGATGGTGCAAGCAGTAAGGCATCTGCCTTGCACGCATTTAGCCTAGGTTCAGACTGCGGTTCAATCCCTTCAATCCCCCGGCGTCTTATATTGTCCCCCAAGCCAGGAGCGATATTTTGAGGGGTTGGTTTTTGGTTTTGGGGTCACACCCGTCAGTGCTCAGGGATTACTCCTGGTTCAACGCTCAGAAATCGCTCTTGGCAGGCTTAGGGGACCATATGGGATGCCAGGATTCGAACTACTGTCCTTCTGCATGCAAGGCGAACACCCTACCTCCATGCTATCTCTCAGGCCCCCAAGAGTGATTTCTGAGTGCATAGCCAGCAGTAACCCCTGAGCTTTACTGGGTGTGGCCGAAAATCCAAAAATAAAATCTTAAAAATTTTATATCAATACACAGATTTTAAACTATGATGATGGATGTTAAGTAAATTTATTGTGTTAATCATTTCATGGTATCTGCAAACAGCCTGAGTCTGACATTGATCCATTTATAGCTAAGTTTTCTTATAAACAAATAATATGAACTTCTAATATCAGTAAGTGCAGTACAGTACAGCAAGTGTAATTTAATAACATTAATTATCTAGCTTACTTTACTGAAAGAATATAGTATAAAATACTAAGAAGAGTTAATTTTGGAATAGTCAGAAGTTATATATGGACTCTGTTCAGAAAGCAATGTTCCTGTTAATGATATACACATATAACAAATAATTATGTGTGTGCCTGAAACTTATTTGCAAATTATAGTTTATATATGTGAATTATAGCTCAATAAAACTACAAAATCATATCCTTGCTTTTGTCCAATAAACAATATCCTTTTAATAATGAATATTGTCTTTTCTGCAGCAAATTAAAACTTTATTGTTAGTGAACACTTGTAAAATTATGTTCATAATTACTGTTCATTGCTCAGTGAACATAAATCTCTTCTGTTCTTAGAAGTGTGACTACTTAAAGCATGGATCTTCATCCCTGAATATTTGGAGTTATTAAACAATATGCAGTAATCTTCTTCACATCTTTTGTACATAAATACTTACCCCTTTATTTCTTTATGCTTTTATTTGCATAAAGAACAATTTCCCCATTCAAAACAATATCATATTGGAAAGGTATTAATGAACAAAACCTGGGCCATACTATATGTGAAAAGCTACCTTTTTAACTCTAAGACAATGCTTGTCTCCACCTGAAACAGTGCTATTCCTGTGCTGTTGGCTGGCTCTGACAAAAATAGAAGCTAGAAGGGATAGAACTGAGATTGAG
Source organism: Crocidura indochinensis (assembly GCA_004027635.1). Classification (NCBI taxonomy): domain Eukaryota; kingdom Metazoa; phylum Chordata; class Mammalia; order Eulipotyphla; family Soricidae; genus Crocidura; species Crocidura indochinensis. The sequence goes on from PVKC010002230.1 coordinate 4,963, forward strand.
TGAGCTAGAATGCTAACTGTTGGGGAATACTGACAGTGTTCCATAAGTTGAGGGTCCTTTCCAGGAAAGCCCTCTGTGTGTACAGGTCCAAGCCCAGCCAAGGACAGTATCTTCACCATCAGTGATTACTAATACTGCAGAGATGAAACAAAGAATTTCAACTGCCACAGTGAAATACCTTAGGTTCTGATGATAGAAGTCATGTGTACAGGGGGCGGTGTGGAGGTGCAAGCAGTAGGGCGTTTACCTTGCATGCCCTAACTTTGGAGGACTGTGATTCAATCAACCAGCATCCCATATGTTCCCTCAAGGCAAGAGTGATTTCTGAGAGCATAGCCAGGAGTGTCACTGGGTGTGACCCAAAAATCAGAAAAAAAAAAAAAAAAAGAAAAGGAAGGCATATGGGCATGTATACATCAGAGAATCACATAGGACAAGGGGAATTAGTACTGGTTATGCACCCTAGACAAAAACTAAGTGTAAGAATGCTGAACAGAAATGGTGTGTGTGTGTGTGTGTGTGTGTGTGTGTGTGTGTGTGTGTGTGTGCGCGCGCACGCACATATATTCAGGTAGTGGTCTAGATACCTAGTCCTGTGTCAGGAGCCATTGCCCATTTAAGTAAGACCCTTTAAGCTTCTCTCTCTGGGACCAACACAAATATTTAAGGATTTCTTCTTACAATTAACACCAATATAACTTGCTATATAAAATTGCCCTAGATTTCCTGTTTTGATTGATGATTGCAATTTCTTATTTCTTGGGACTAAGAAAGAGTAGAGTGAACAAAATCTGTGTTTGTTGCCAATATTCAAATTATCTTAATTTTTTTAAATAACAAATGGGTGGAGGGAAGCACAGATGAAGCTGCAACAAAATTGTTAGCTGTGCAGTGTCTCTTGGCTACTGGAGAATTACTCAGTCAAAAAAGGCTTTAACCAATCTTAAATGAGCTCTAGGGGAGAATTCAGAGCAAGAAAAATTCCTCTCCTTGCTGAAAGTAATGGAAAGGTGTCTAGAAATAATAAAATGTATTTTAGGCCAGTCATTTTTAAGTAATAATATCTTTATTTAAGTACAATGTTACAAACATGTTCGTACTTGGTTGTCAGTCATAAAATGTATACACGCACCCTCAACAGTGCAACCTTCCCACCAATAAGATTCCCCATTTCCTTCCTCCCCCACACCTTGCCTGTCTTCAAGATAGGCATTCTATTTCTCTCCTTCATTATCATTGTCATGATGGCTATTAATATAGTTGGGCTGGTTCTTTTGGTCCTCATTTCTTTTTATCTCTGGGTATTATTACCATACTATCTTTTATTTTTCGTAAATTTCACAGATGAGTGAAACTATTCTGTCTCTATCTCTCTCCCTCTCACTTATTTCACTCGGCATATTATTCTCCATGTCCACCCATGTATAGGCAAATTTCATGACTTCATCTTTTCTAACAGCTGCATAATATTCCATTGTGTATATGTACCACAGTTTCTTTAGTCAACGGTTTTTTGAGCACCTGAGTTGTTTCCAGATTCTGGCTATTGTAAACAGAGCTGTAATGAACTCTGCATACAGAGGGCATTTTTGTATTGTGTTTTTATGATCCTAGGGTATATCCTAAGAGTGGTATTGCTGGATCATATCGGAGCTCATGTTCCAGTTTCTGAGGAATATCCAGATTGTTTTCCAAAAAGGCTGGACTAGAAGGCATTCCCACAAGAAGTGAATGAGACTTCCTTTCTTCCCACATCCCTGCCAGCATAGATTGTTCTTATTCTTTGTGATGTGTGCCAGTCTCTGTGGCATGAGATGATACCTCTCTGTTGTTTTGATTTGCGTCTCCCTGATGATTAGTGATGTGGAGCATTTTTTATGTGCCTTTTGACCTTTTGTATTTCTTCTTTGTCAAAGTATCTTTTCATTCCTTCTACCCACTTTTTGATGAGGTTAGATTTTTTTCTGGTTAGGTTCTTACAGTACCTTAAATATTAGCCCCTTATCTGATAGGTATTGGGTAAATAGTTTCCCCCATTTCATGGGTGGCCTTTGTATTCCTAGTCACTGTTTCCTTTGATGTGCAAAAGAAGTTTCTAAGTGTAATGTTATCCCATTTGTTTATCTCTGTTTTCACTTGTTTGGACAGTGATGTTTCATCCTTGAAAATGCTTTTAGTCTCATTGTCATGGAGTGTTTTGCTTATGCTTTCTTTATATACCTTATAGTTTCAGGACTGATATCAAGGACTTTAATCAATTTTGATTTGATCTCTGTGCACATTGTTAGATGGAGGTCTGAGTTTTCTTTTATTGATGTGGCTGACCAGTTGTCTCAATACCACTTTTTGAAGAGACTTTCCTAGCTTCATTTTTTGTGTGTGTGTGTGTGTGTGTGTGTGTGTGTGTGTGTGTGTGTTTGCCCCTTTATCAAAGATTAATGGATTGTATATCTGGGGAACATTTTCTGAATATATAAGTCAATTCTATTGATAGGAGGATCTATCTTTATTCAAATGCCATGCTGTTTTAATGACTATTGCTTTGTAATACAAGTTAAAGTTTGGGAAAGTGATGCCTTTCATCTGGTCAGTCATTTTTTTAATGATCGCCAAAGTCAAAGTCAAGTCATCTTTGTAGGCTTCTCTCTACCAAAAGTCATAAGAACACCACTTGCAAAGGACCTTCTTATGAAGAAAGAGATTATAGTCAGACATTGCTCCCATCACCTATGGCAACAGAAATGGGGAACATTGTCTGAAATTCACATCCTTTGTCCATATCATTTCCAGAGAGGTCAAGGGGAACTTCATCTTTGCACATTCCTTCCAAAGATACTTATTTGAAGGCCCCATTAAAAGCAAAACAACAGCAACAACAACAACAACAACAAAAACTAGATCAAGGAGAAAAATTTCTATTCCTCTCTAAGCAGTAAAAATACACATTGCAGTAATGATATTTTATAGATCATATTTACTCCCTTTAACCAACTTCTAAATAAAAGGCTTCAGAATCAAGGTAATTCAGAGTGATGAGAAAATGCTCTTCTCAAATGAGCGCTCAGAATGCCCCAGGTGAACCCAAGGATTCAGATTTGAGGTAGGAAGGATAAGCTACAACTGACAATAAGTCTGTATCTGACCACTCAAAGAACCCCACATTCTCACTAGGTCCTCAATTAATTGTAAGAACTTCAATACTCACAGAAATTTAAAGTAAAAAGACCATAGTAATCCTTATCTACCCTTTCCTGAAGGTTTTAAAGACACTCCTCTTCTATCTCTTATGCACCTAGATAACTCCTTGGTAAGCTTCTGTCTACATCCCAAAAAAGGAACTATAGCTATACCTCAAGACTCATACTATCCGGATACTTCCCAGAACTGGGGCACCAGCATGAGCCAGGGGATGAATACATAGTTGTCTGAAAGCAACGTCTGGTAGAATCCTCTTTCCAGTTAAGTGATTGAATGAACTCAGGAAGCTCTTTGTCATTATCTATGATTCTGGAAGCTGGTGTGTATTTAGAACTTTGTAAAGAAGCTGCATGGAAATCAGTTCTGTCCTAGAATAGCAGTCTCTCCACTCACTGAAGGTAATGCAATCATGCCTATGTCAGAAACTGTATATTAAGCACAAATAGACAGAATCGAGGAAAATAGTTAACTATAGAAAGACTCTGCAATTCTTGTTGAAAGGCTAAAACCCTGATGAGAGATTGTTTCAGGTAAAAAAAAGCTCTAGTAAATTGACTCTATTAAGGCAGCTGGTCAAAAGGCAGCCTTTTCAGGGAACTAACTACAAGCTGTTGAGCATTGGACACACACCTACTCTGACATGAAGAGAACAACCCTGAGTACCCAATACAGCAGCTTCCAGTTTGTGTCTGTGTGTCCAGTCAATGCATCTAAAATTTTGGACAGTAATCACATTGCTCTGCTAATGAGAGAAGAGTGTCCAGTGGTGAAATGTAAATCTATTCTTTCAGGACAGCAGCAGGGTAAGAAAATAGAAACATATCAGGGAAAGGGCCTACTACAATATGAGGTCTGCTCTACACACACGTTTTGACAAAATGGCCCTGGAATGACCCTGGTAAAGTTTCTGTGATTAGGTTAAACAGGCTACCAATGAGGCAAGCACTGGTAACACTATGTCCACATAACATAGACTCCTACATCCTCACCTGTGATCTTGACAGGGTTAAATTTAGTACCACAAAAGACTCTACATTCCTAAGAGGGGTCAGCATACAAATTATTAGCTCCAAATTTTGAGAACCTTTCATTTGATGTCCAGTTAGTCAATTTAATGTCTAAACAATCAGATTTATACACCAGAGTGTCCTTTCTCTAAACCAGGATGTTTTCACCTGGGCTATCAGGCTGCCAAAATCAAAATTATATTCATATATCTTATATAAATTTATAGAAATTTATATAAATTCATTTATTTTCCTATAAAGAACTGATAGTCTTGTCACAAGTGGTTTTCAGGGAATATTAAAGTAAATTTTATTCTTATGTAAATATAGATTGATCAACACCAATATGCAATATCTAATATTGGACTAGGTGAGTAGCAGGTTTCTTCCTCTCCCCTGAATCCAATAATCTCATCCAGGAACCTGATTACCTGGGGCAGCCAGATTTTCAGGAAGTCCAAGACTGTCAATAGGAAAGTTATGTCTGTATAATGCACAGTGAGCTGCTAACCAGACAGAGAAGGACCATGTGGAGGCCAGCACAAAAGTTAAGCTCTATGCTTCATATTTGGCTTTGAAACAGTTTGAGGTTTGGAAGCAGCATGCTGGTGTTTACAATGACTTGTCTGGGAAGATGAGTTCCCAGTGAAGTCCCCATTTGAACTGGTTCTTTGTCTCCTTGATATAAAACATACATTCTGAGCCATGGTGTCTGTACTTGGGTCCCGTGCTGTTTTTGGAAACTGAAACAAGGGAAGCTCAGGAAATGGATAACATGCCAGTGGCTTTCAGAAAGTACATACCAAGGCATGCAAAAGAAGAGAGAGGTTTCTTTGTGAAGCCCGAGGCAGAGAGAACCTGACTGACTCAGAGTAGTCAAAAGAACAATTTATACTCTTTTGCTTCTCTCTTCCTAGATTCCCACCTACCTTTTACCCTCAATTCCACCCATTTTCCAAGTCAACAATCCCCATTCTAGATGCATACAGCATTATATCACATAAGTAAGGGCACCACCATCTCACAGGGAGGCTACGAGACTGTTTCTGTTTGCTTTCCCTTAAGTCTACCCTGTATAAAAGGAAAACAATTTTTTTCTTTCCTTGTTAAAAATGGGCTGAGTGAAAAGACTTAGTCTCAAAAAAAGAACTTACCTTTATGTTAAGCATATAAAGTTCCTGCCTTGAATGACATTTTCCTAGGATATAGAGAACAGAGGCCCTGAGGGTAGAGAGATGCTAATGATCTCCAAACTAAGACTGGGATATTCAAAGCTGATAAAATATAGAGGGCTATAGAGTCCACTCAGAAACTCTAATATAATGGTGTGATGAGAAAGAGTAGTGTAACACCTCCCTAACCAAAAGAACCAAGAGGTCTCTCTGGACTCCAACAACATTCATGAACACACACAAAACGCATTTGATCACACAGTGACTGACAGCTGGTCTCCAGGGCAATGGGACACAGGGGATGCCACTGCATCTAGCAAATCAACCCTTACATCTGAACTTTTCTTCAGTGATTCATCAAATGCTTGGAGTTTCCCCTTCCACTGAATAAAAATTAATTACCCACAAAGGAAAAAATAAAAGAAAGATTTCAAAATTAAAAGTCATAAGCCTAGGGTAAAATGGAACAACGAAAACTCATGGCACAAGTTCATAAGCAAATTCCCTAAAAACTCTCCAATTTCAACACACTGAGAACAAGGACCAACACTATGTTGAGTCTCTTTACATTGGCCTGAAATATTCATGGAACCTCTAGTCAGCATCAGTGGGTATTCCCAAATCTTCTTTTTTCAGCAAGATAGGTTAATTCCTTCTGCATTTAACTGAACAATTGTACATTTAAAACTATCCCAGTACATTGTTGCCTGTATTGGTAATAAAAGTAAAATTATTTGAATTAACAAGTGGCAGGCTTCTTGGAGCTCACACATGAACAATTTAACTTTTAATTTTGCATTAAACCAACAATCGATGGAAACTGCACTATGAAATTGTGTCTATACTGAACATATCATTACTCTAAACAATATAGAATACCAGCTTATTATATAGCACATTTATATTGTATCATATAAGTAATTTATAAATAATTAAACTATATTGGAATAATGGAATGTGTGCACAGGTTCTATGAAAGCACTATGCACTTTATATAAGGAACTTGAAGATACACAGTATTATTATTATTATTATTATTATTATTATTATTATTATTATTATTTGGTTTTTGGGTCAGACCCAGCAACGCTCAGGGGTTACTCATGGCTTTAGGCTCAGAATCACTCCTGGCAGGCAAGGGGGATCATATGGGATACCGGGTTTGAACCCACCGTACTTCTGCATGCAAGGCAAATGCACTACCTCCATGCTATCTCTCAGGCTCGATACACAGTATTTTTATCTGTGTATTCTCAAACCAATTCTTGCCCACATAGGACAACTTAGTCAAATGCACTGTCTTAGTATAGAAACTTTGTCCATAAAACAACTACTGAAATCCAATATGTAGACTCAACAAGAAACATACTAAAACTTATAACTCCAAAATATTGCCTGCATTTTATTAGGAAATTGGAACACTCCTCCATACACAAAGAACACAAATCAAAATTCAAAACTCCACAAAATGACACAGCAAAACCATCACAATCATACTCTCATCTATTGTGAGATTTCTTCTCTAAGAGATCTCCAGATGAGGCTTCAATCCTGTTCAGAATAAAATATGTAATCTCAGTTTTAATGAATTGAGACTGCTATATTTAAATCTTTGGGTAGCATTTTTCTAAATTTTAATAGCAAAATATTACTGGTGATGAGACTATTCCTGAAGATTATTAATCTCATAGAGAGGCATTGCAACAGCCACTAGAGAAATTCACTCACTAGCTCACTTAGCAGTGAAGCCCTATATAGCAAGATTAAATGTCCAGAGTTAAAAGTTGTGCCACAGGAGAGATTCCATTTCATGCAGGATCAATACCTAAATAGACAAGGACAGCAGAAGAATTGCTGAGATCAGGAGAGGTGAATCCAAAATCAAAACAAAAAAACGGGTTAAGTACTTGATCCTAATACTTTACCTCACTTCCTAAATAATATTTTCTTGCATTAAGCATTATAAATCTTAAATGCCAATCCATAAAGCGATAAAAGCCATGTTTGCACTTGGTCTATCATTTTATAACCACCTGTTCTATGCTCTAGTTTTTAAAAAGAAAATTTTCCTTCCAAATTACCCAGATACAACCAGTTTTATTTAAAAAAAATAAAAGGGTAGGGCACTTGAATGTGACACCACTCCCCACCCCACAGTTTGATCTCATGTACTACATATGGTCTCTGGAGTGTCTTTGGGAATGATCCCTGAACACTGCTAGAAGCAATCCCTTAGTACCCATGGGTGTGACCTAAAAAGAAACACAACAGAAATGAAACATATACCTAAATATAAAACATAAAACTAGCAAATAAATGATACAAGTTCAACTATGCTGCTCAAAACCTTAGATTCAATATAAAAGTTGAATAAGGAAAGCGATTATTTCCTTGATTGGGACATACTGAGTTAGCTGGGGCTGGAGTGATAGCACAGAGGGTAGGGCATTTGCTTTGCACAAGACCAACCTGAATTCAATCTCTGGCATCTCAATGGTCCCCCAAAGCCTGTCAGGATTAATTTCTGAGCACATAGTCAGGAGTTACCCCAGAGTGTCGCTAAGAGTGACCCCAACAGAAAAAAAGAGAGAAAACATGATTTAATCCTCAGCATCACAAAGAGCCTTAGCACAGAGCCCTAAGTGCCAATGGGTTGTGCCATTTCCCTCCAAAAAGAAGCTATGCAAGAAGGTTATCACCTTTGCTGAAACTCCTGCAAGTAAATCAAAGGAAAACATTTTATATGCTAGTAGTAACTTTATAATTAGACGCTCCTGAAAAAATTAATTCTGCTAGACAGAAAATTTTCCTCAATATTATTTATTGAGTCAGGACTGATATTGAGGTTTTGGATGACTTTAACTTGAATAATGTGTATGATGTTAAAAAGGGGTCTGAATTAATACTTTGCATGTTGACAGCAGTTTTTCCTACACCATTTGTTAAATAGATTTTCTTGTCCCACTTCAGATTTTATGCCCCTTTAGTAACCTGAAGATTAACTGTCCATATACCTGAAGATCTGTATCTATATACTCAACTCTATTCTACTGGTCTGAGAATATATTTTTATTCCAATTCCACAATGTTTTGACTAATACAGCTTTACAGTGTAGTTAGGAGAAGAGAAGTTGGGGAAAGAGAAGCTTCTTATCCTCTTTTCCTAGAAGTGTTTTGGCTATTTGAAGAATTATATTGATCCACATAAATTCCAACATCATTTGATCTATATTCTTAAAAATGACCTGAATCGAGGCTGGAGAGATAGCATGGAGGTAAGGTGTTTGCCTTTCATTGCAGAAGGACGATGGTTAGAATCCTGACATCCCATATAGTCCCCTGTGTCTGCCAGGGGCAATTCTGAGCATAGAGCCAGGAATAACCCCTGAGTGCTGCCGGGTGTGACCCCCCCCAAAAAATGACCTGAGTGTTTTATAGAAACTATTTTGAATCTGTGTAATGCTTAGGGCAAGACTGCCACTTTGAGAATATTAATCCTCAAATCCTTGAATAGGGAATAGATTTCCATTTTTTATATATTTATTTTAACTACAGACAAAAATCTTATTGAATCTACTCAGTTCAAGAAATAAAAAAAAACATGTAAAATCATGAACATATTTTAAGCTATCTTAAATTTGTCTCATCAAAGTCCTACTTCCTATAATAACAAGTCAATTTAGAGGTACAATTTGTTCAAGAAAAGTAAGAATTTACTTTGATTTCCAGTTGATGCTTAGGAAAATTGCCACTTTGCATAAGGAAGAGCTGATGTATTGGGCATTCTGCCAGATACTTAAACAAGGAACATCCAGGTTAAAGTACCACAGGAAACAAAAATCATATCTGAGCACTATGAGGTCCAAATGTGACTGAAGTCAGGGCTGGCCATGAGCTTAGCTCAGAGTCAGTAACTACAGATCAAGGTCTCATTTATACCACCGCTCTGATCCTGACTCTGTGTTTAAAAACATCAGAGTAAAAGAAAACTAAAACTCTGGGAGACAATTCTTTGTGCTGTTCAAGAGCAGACTACAGCTCTAGAACACAACTGTGTCCTGGTGAGGTGAGTTTTGGTGATAGGAACCAGAAAGACCTTTGTCCTCTCTGCAGAGAGTTGTGTAGAGTAGTACTTTGGCAATAGGTCTTGCAGTATAAATCTACCCAGATTTAAGACAGAACATTTCCAGGAGATTCCACCAAACAGCAAGGAGGTGAAATTTGGTCAACTCCTTAGTGACAAAAGAGACCAGTGGTATAGTGACAAGAGAGATCAAGGGCGGTCCAAGACTAACTAGCCCTAATTAGTTTTTAACTTTGTGTTCACAGCATCTAGAATAGAATTTGCTCTTGGAAAGGTGTATGAAGTCTTCTGACATTGACAAAAATTGTTCACAGCACACAACCCAACCCAGGCAAGAGGGAGAATAGGGACTTATTTTAGGTCCCAGTTTCTTTTATTTGTTTTGGGGCCACACTGGTGACGCTCAGGGGTTACTTGTGGCTATGTGCTCAGAAATCGCTCCTGGCTTAGGGGACCATATGGAACACTAAGGGATGGAACCACAGTCCATTCTAGGCTAGTGCCACCACATCCTAGGCTAGCACACGCAAGGCAGATGCCTTACCTTACCACTTGTGCCACCACTCTGGCACCCTTGTTTTTTTAAGATACCATGATGTCAGAGTTTAGTATATCTTTGACTCCAGTATCTTGATTTGGGAACTTTAATAGGCTGCCAATAATCCCATTCTCAGATCTCCCTATATTTACCTAACTAAATTTCTAATCACATCTTTTTTTTCATACTGGCATTTATAAATTTTTTGATCTGTCAGATAATTCCAAAAGCAACAATTAGGCAAAGCAACACTCATCTTAGCACAATTCAACATACTGGTAGCTTTTGTACCTATAAATTTAACTTCCAATATCACACTTGGAATTTATTTGAGAATATTTCCAATGTAGCAGAAGATGGGATTTCTATCATTTTACTGATAAGAATAAATAAATAACACTGACTTTGTCAAGAGAATTAATATGGTATTTATTTTCTTGATACTACTTAAAGTTTATACAGCACACAAATAAGGTACGTGCTGCTAAGCAGATCCAAAATACACTATTATTTTTCCTAAGAAAGCATTTACATATATTATTATTTCTTCACACCTTTTAAAAGTTATAGGCTCCTCTTACATTCTTACTGAGCTAAAGAGCTTAAATTAGATTTTATTCTTTGGCAGTTCAGAGTCTATCCTTCAAACACTACAAAAAAAGAGATAAAATAAATAAATAAAAATAATGCATGATTTTTGTTTCAAAAAAACTTATTTTTGTCATAATTATGAGCATCCTAGGACCAACAGAGCAGAAAATAGCTTCTTGCAATTATCCATTGTATGTGAAATAGTCATTGCTGACAGCAAAAGCTTTTGCTTATGAACAAATAATTTGAGGAAGAAAACAGAAGTACCAATTGTCTGTGGCTGTTACCCTGCATTTGTATTTGGCACTAACTCCATTGGAATTCTAAATTTTCACTCACTTTCTCACTCATTGTTTATTTATTCATGTATTTACCCACTTGGAGTCTATTGAGGACACATAGTCATACAGAGGTAACTAATAACAAAATGAACAATTAAAATGGTCACATGAAAATTTACAAATTGCTAGGGGGAAACCGAGGGCAATTAATTCCAATAAGCTCACTGTTGGAGCGTGAGATAAGCTTCAACAGAAGACATTTAAATTCATTACCTAGAGAAGTATAACTAGTCTAAAAAGTGAGGGAACTGAAAGACAGAATAAGAACATTCAAGTTCCCTAATTCATTCCACCTGGGTTCCACTGAGACCATCCTCTGTATTGTCATACACAGAAGTCCCTGAGTACCCATGTCTTTCTGTTGGACGTTAAAACACCTTTCTTGGGGCCAGAGAGATAACTCAAAGGATTGGAGCTCTTGCTTTGTGTGTAAAAGGCAAAGGGGTTTTACTCCTGGAACAACTCCTGAACATTAAGACAGAAGATTCCACTTCCAGCAGTATGAACTGAGACTCCCAGTATGAAACAAAAAAGCGCAAACTCTCCTTTCCAGGAAAGTTCTCTTTACCTGAATTACTTCACTTTTTCGAAGCATCTCACTTAATCTGGTGCTGCTTCTTAGTCTTATTCCATTTCTCTGGGCTCTAACTGTATTTGCATACACTTACTAATGACCTCTCCAGACAAAGGGTTTAGTCTGGTTAAGGACAGTGCTATATAAATTAATAAAGAACACAGAAAAATGATATGGGTTGCTGTTGAAAGTGAAGAGGGGGCCCTTTTAATTAATGGGGGCCAGGTATATACCAGAATTGTCCTAGGAAAAAAGACAATGGGTTATCACTTTTATCTATGTCTCTATATGTAATAAATTATGTATTTAGTTTGTATAAAGCAATGGGTTATTTGGTATTTCTACTTTGATGTCTAAAATACCTCAATCTTAAGTTGTCCTAATCAGGAATGTTCCTATTCATATTGGATATGAATCAGTCTTACTGTCTGTGTAAAATACTTTATTCGCTAGAGTCAAAATATCTGAAGGAGGCATATTTTGCTTACATCACCATCAACTCAGAAAGCTAATGCATTAAACACAACCTGTTGCATATCTTTTCATATAAACTTACAGTTGCATTCACCTCTTCTAGAACAGGATAGTCTGAGTAATCATTATTTATTGACTCAGTTATTATAAACATCTCTTATCTGGTGTCCTTATTCCAAATTTGACTCCCTCAACATTTTCCCTGTGCAACATTCAACAAAATCATTTTAAAGCAAGCCAAACTATTTTTCTGATTAAAGCATTTAAAATAACTTTTGCAAAGCATCAGAGAAAACTGTATTTTCTGCATTCCTTAGATTGCACAACCATTCAGACCTTTATGTGATTCTAGAAAATACCAAGGTCATTCCTCCCTTACCATCTTATTACCACACTGAATTTGGATCCTTGCCTATTGAGTCCAGTCCCATCTTTCATATTATTAAATATTTGCTTAGACACCATATCTTTAAAAGATTTTTCCTGCCTAAGAAGTGTTAAAGGAGCTTCTTTAAAGAACAGGACAAAGTTCCCAGAATGTAGCATTGAATTTTGCACTCACTCATGGTGCTTATAATTGCCCTCTACTAGATTAAAACATGCTTACATCTTAAGGAATTTTATACATTTTCAATAATGAATTAATGACTCATTTATATTGGTTGTTCTATATATAAGCAGGCCTTTTCTATCCATAGAGGTATATATCGCATATTTTTCTTATTATAATAATTAACCAGTATATAAAATATAATATTTTATATTCTAATATAGAGCTAATTCTCATAGGCCTATTCAGATCTTCTCCTTTAAATTTTCTTAAATCTCTTAATTCTTACCAAATTCTACATTTTTAGGTTTTACATATTTCATGTAAGCTCTAAACATATTATCACAGATTTTTTTCTTAAAAAAATAGGCTATATTTATAACAGAGAAACATAATTACCACAATAAGATGCAACTACAAAATAAAATCTAATGCAATATACCTTTTTTAGTCAAAGTGAAAACTTTCCTATGCAAATGAGAATGGCCATTACATTATATTATATTAACTGACTTGAATTTGTTTACATAAATTAAAATCATATAGCAAGTAATCATGACAAAATACTTTAATTAGGGGGCCGGGTGGTGGCGCTGGAGGTAAAGTGCCTGCCTTGCCTGCGCTAACCTAGGACGGACCGCAGTTCGATCCCTGGTTCCCCATATGGTCCCCCGTGCCTGCCAGGAGCGACTTCTGAGCGAATAGCCAGGAGTAACCCCTGAGCATCACCGGGTGTGGCCCAAAAACAAAAAAAAATACTTTAATTAATGTATTTTCTGATATTTCCATTTGTCATTCTTTTAAGTTTTATTGGAACAAGGAATGTGGAATAAATTTGTTACATGTCTTCCAAGAGGATAGATTGGGTAGTGGGAGGGATTCAAGGGAAACTGGTAAAAGGAAGGTCATATTGGTGGTGAAATTGGTGTTGGTATATTGTATACCTGAAAAAAATACTAATTTCAACCCCTTCATAAACCATAATGTTTTAATAAAAATTCAATTACTTTTAATTTGCTTTTATTTACTTTTATTTTTTATTTAAATAATGTGATTTAGAAAATGACCTATAATTGGGCTATACAAGTACAATTTTTTAACACACAACCATCATCAGTGTGAACTTCCCTTCACCAATGTCCTCATTTATCTTCCCATTCTCTGCCTTAACTCCTTAACTGCCACATTTTTCTTTTTTTGGTCCACATCCAGGGGTTAGTCCTGGCTCTGTACTCATAAATTATTCCTAGCAGGTTTGGAGGACTATATGGGATGCCAGGAATCAAACCTGGGTAGGCTAACAGGTAGGCAAACACCCTACCTGCTCCTGCTATCACTCCTATCCCAGACTGTCATATTTTAAATTCGGTTATTATACTTTGGATCTCATACTTTCAGTTTGGTTGGTTCAATGGTTTAGATATGTAGTTAAATAACACCTCTTCATCACTAATGAGTCCCCACAAAACAATAATCTTTTTTTTAAAAACCATCATTGTCATTTTGCTCTATACATAGTTTTATTAACTACATGCCACTTGCCACACTTGCTTTTTTAAATTGAACTTAGGAAAATCTTACTGTATCATAAGCAAGACTATCCAGCAGATGCTCCACATCATCTGTTGACTGATGAAAGGAAAGAGTCAGATACAGTAGAGTTCACAGGTGTAACCATGAGCACAGGAGACATAAGGAGCCTTATGTGTGTGTGTGTGTGTGTGTGTGTGTGTGTGTTTGGCTATGCCTTCATAGTGGCATCCTGCCAGTCATTGAATCCTTTTCTAGAAAAGGAGATTTTTGGCATCTGGGCCTGAAATCTTAATGCTTATTTAAGTTTACATATCCAAATAGTTTTCATTAATAGATATTAGGATCTGCAAAGGGTGATAACTACCTTCCAAATATTTTTTCTGAATCAAAATGTTTGACTCACAAATATTATTATAGTGGACTAATCAGAGCACTGATATGTAGGAATATGAACATTTCATATGATTCTTCCACAGTCACTGAACTCTGAACACAGTTTTTTCAATTCTCAGTCTAAACCACTCAGAATCATAAAGGTCTGATAACTTCCCTTGGGCTACAATTCATTATTTTGAATCCAATTCTACAATACCTTCTAATGATGCTTATTGCTAAGCCTCCAAAGCAAAGGGAAATATTGAAAACAAAGCAGTGGGGAGAGTCACATTTCACTCAGAGTTTACCAACTTTCCACCATGTTGGCAGTTTTCTTTGCTAGCAGAAGGAATGTCTTCTCCCCTTTATATTTTTGAAATTTATTAATACAAGCTTGTGGCACTTTTTGTTATGTCCTTTTTGGGGTTACATCTGGTAATGCTCAGGACTTATTCCTGTCTCTAAATACAAGGGTCACTTCTGATGGGGTTGAAAGGACCATATGGGACACCCAGTTAGATAGGCTGCATGCAAAACAAGTATTTTGCTCACTCTAGACCCCTTGAGGTATGGTTTTTGCAGAAAATCAGAAGACACGCTTATAAAGAATTGCTATTCTTTTATTACTTTTAATGTTTCAATATCCTTCCAAACTTTATTAGGCTTTATCATTGTCATGAATTTCTTTACAAAGGAATCACTATTTATATGTGATTTGTAATCACTTATTTATTTGTTTTTTGTTTAGGAACACAGGTAGAGTTGCCTAATCAAAGATTCTATGCACTTCTAGATTTAAATAAAATCATTTGCTTTTTGACTTCTATAACTTCAAATTTGTCTCATTTTCTTCTTGACATCATTCAGTATTAATTAATTTGTATTAATCAAACAAGTATGGAATTGAAGAGATAGCTCAGAAAGTTTTAATGTATGCTTTGTAGGAGGCTTGGTTTCAATCTTTTGTATGTACAGCCAGGAGTGACCACTGAACAAAAAGTCAGGAGTATTAGCTGGGTGTGGTCCCCAAACAAGAACCAAAAATAACAGCACAACAATATAGTCTCAGTCTCAGTTTTTATTAAGGCTTCTTACTTAAAACCTGTTTAGAGTAATTCTTTTGACACTCAGATATTTTTGGTCAAAAGGAAAGAATAGAGTTGGTTGACTCAACAGGATATGGAGTCTAGGCGGAGCGTCAGAACCTGAGAATACAAGACATACCAGAGAGAACTTTGCCTCTCACCAAACAGCTTTTAGAAGACTCTATCTATCTATCTATCTATCTATCTATCTATCTATCTATCTATCTATCTATCTATCTATCTATCTATATATACATGCATACATACATACTTAGGGGTTGAATTTTCAAGGGAAAGTCTGTATGAGTTCAGGAGAAAGCTCTGGGTATTACCAGGTAAAAGAAAATACTTCTATATTTTAGAAAAAGGACAACAAATGAAACTAGTTACAAGCACAGAGTGCTGAAAGAAGAGTGAGCATCCCAATGAATGATCTCTTGGCTTCAGTGAAGGAATCAGTTATGCTGTAGGAGAGGTTATCTGGTATGTCAAAATTATGCAATTAATTCAATAAAAACTATTTAACAACCTGCTAAAGGACCATAGGTCAACATCAGAAGATCCTCCAACTGACAGGACTAAAAGAATTCAAGTCCAACCCTGAGAAAAGTGAAGATTTGAGTGTGTAATTCTTAGGAAGAACTAGCAGGGCCATTCACAAACTTCAGATATAGCTCTTCTTGTGAATAAAACATCTTCTTTTGGGGGGGTTGGGTCACACCCAACAGCACTCAGGGGTTACTCCTGGCTCTATGCTCAGAAATTGCCCCTGACAGGCACAAGGGACCATATGGGATGCCGGGATTCGAACTACCGTCTTTCTGCATAAAAGGCAAACGTCTTACCTCCATGCTATCTCTCAAAACATGCTATCCCAAAACATCATTTTTTTTGTCAAGTCAGAAAATTAGTAACAGGAATACTGGTCAGAGGATGTCAGTTCCAGTGGGACAAGGTGATTTATTCATATTATTAGCTAGCAATCACTCTGAGAAAAGTCTGGCATTCTATTTTGCAAATACTATAACCAAAGTGGAAAAATTTCTGAAATAAGCAATCATGGCCAGGTTCCCAGGATTTGGATGACTTCTGATTCTTCAGGACACATTTTTATAAGCTTAAAAAAAACCCTTTCAGAAATTCTGAAAGATGCTTTGAGAGGCCTCTTTCAGTTACAGATCTTAATTGATAAAACACAGTAGGTTCTGGAAATTGTCTGCCAGAGACATGCAACCCTCAATCAGAACCTTGATTCAGTGATAGGCAAAGCACTCCTTTCTCCTAAAAACTATTATTCAACTAACGATACTTTTTAAAAGTAGTTACCTTTCATTTGCCCTTAGCTTTCCCCCTTTTTCAGGTGATCACAACAACCACTTTAATGTACTCAAATTATAAATTTAACAAATTTTTCTGTTATATTTTAGTTAAATGTACGTTAAACTTGAAATTTCTTCAGTAAGAAGAAAATTTATTTTATTTGAAATTGTCTGTTTAGGAAGAAAAAAAGTTCAGCTTTCCACTAGCAAAACTAATTCTAAGTAACCCCTAAGCACTGCCGGGTGTGACCCAAAAACCAAAAAAAAAAAAAAAAAAAAAACTAATTCTAAAGTTATATATTTTAGTGTTAGGAGTATGAAATGACAAGTTTGGAAAGGGTACCCCGAAAAACCTAGCAGAGCAAAAATGCTCCATTAACCACGAGAAGTGTATAAAAGCTTCTGTTACTATTGCTTTATGAAAATAAAATCCATGAAAAATATCTGAAGTTATACTTTGTCATCCATCAGCTCTTTATTTCAAAGTTATAGTTACTGCTTGACTTCCAGCTCTACTCCTATCACCCTTGTAACTGTCATGTGATAAGAGGATTGGTCTGAAATTCTAAGCACTTAAAATTGTAAAAGCTTGTTCTGGGAGGCTTAATAGAAATAGGTTTTAGGGACAATGGTGATGGGAACGTTGCACTGGTGATGGGTGGTGTTCTTTACATGACTGAAATCCAAACACAATCATGTATGTAATCAAGGTGCTTAAATAAAATATATTAAAAAAATAGAAATGGGTTTTATACACCCTTCCAAGTGCAAAGCAACTACATTCAGAACATCAAATATCTGGGCACTCATTTATTCTGATTGCCTTTCTCATACATGTATTTGCATATTTTATTACTTAATCACCATAAAATTACAAGGTTTTTGATTGGGTTTCTGGTATAAAATGCTTCACCAGTGTCCCCTTTCCACTAATGAGCCCCATCACCATTTGCCTCTCACCAAACAGCTTTTAGAAGACACTATATATATATATATATATATATATATATATATATATATATATATACATACATACATACATACATACATATATGTGCATATAGATGTATTCTGGGTATTCTGGACTATATTTTACAGTACCAGTGTTGATAGGGTTTTATATATAACTTTTATCACCTTTCAGCACCAGTCCATCTTCTCAGTTGACCACTTCCCTTCACTATAGCTGTTTCCCCCTCCTGTCGTATTCCCCATTTCCCACAAGTAACATGTTTCCTCTGGAAACTAGTTCTCATGTTCTTTTCTTCCATTGTCTTTGGGTATTTGTTATTGATATCTGCTTTTCTGTTCTCCACAGATAGAAAAAGTTGAAAGATAAAAGGAAGGATTTTCTTTCCAGTGGTTGTTCTAGGTCTCTGTGACCTTATTCCTACCCACACCCTACATTATTCTCAGAGGTGGCTGACACCTTGAGTTCTAGATCACCCTTTCTTGAAAAAACTGGGGCTATGCCTCATCCTCTGAGTCTGATCATACCCTTCATCAAACTGTTCAGGATTAGGAAACTTTCGTCTTGGATGGAATGGACAGGTAGACTAAGGTAGCTAAGCAATTACTGGAGGCCAAGTTGGGCTAGCAACAGGTACATTTCCTACATACAGGTGAGTGAGGACTTCCTGTAAGTCATCCCCCCTTTCTTTAGTCATTCTCTGAGTTTAAGCAGCTCTGAAAAGCATCAATATAGATTAAAATTTTTATAGGAAATTCAAATATTCATATTCTCTAATTGTGCATAATGAAAAATGCACAATTTCAAATACGTTTGACAGTTATTCTCTGGTTTCTGCTTTCTTTCAAGCCTTGTAGAGAGCAAAGAAAAACTGGCCTTCACTTGTCTTCTGCATTTTGAACTCCCCAGCTTTTAGGTTGTTAACTGTGACTGGGGAATTCAGAATAGATTTGAACCATCAGAGAGTTCTGTATTCTGTCCTCTATTATCTTCCAGTGGTCAACATGCCAAGGTACAGAGACCTCCTGGGTGACAGGGGGCTAGTCACCCCCATACAACAAACCCTCCTCTTCACTTACCTTTTTGTTAAGGGTTGAAGCTAAGGGCTACCTTGAATGAGAAGCTGCAATTTCACTAGGAACTAACCCCCAGTCATTGTGTAGGGGAACCCCACATAAAAAATCACTATTAAGTCAAAAATTCTCAGATCAGCATTTTGCAAGAGAACAAGGAAACACTGGTGTTACACCATGCAGATGTTTGTGAAAACGCCTATATATCTTAATTTTCTTCATTATTAAAATAATATATAATATTAGGGGCCAGACTGAAAACACAGAGGGGAAGATGTTTCCCTTTCACACGACCAACCCGGGTTTGATCTCTGATCCCATTATGATTCCCCAAACCTGCAGGGAGTAATTTCTGAGTGCAGAACCAGGAGTAACCCCTGAACACCAAAAGGTGTGGTCACCTCAAAATAAAATATAATAACATTAAAGTTATAAAATAGAAAGAATGGTCCCCTGAGAATGCCAAGAGTGATTTCTGAGCACTTGAGTTATCTCCTGGCTTGAGAGCCAGGAGTAATCTCTGAGCACTGCCAGGTGTGCCACCCCTTCCCCCCCCAAAAAAAAAAGAAAGAATGAGAAATTTTGTTTAAAGGAAAATAACTTATCTACTTTCATTGATCTTATAATTTTTACTTGGAAATATAATATTGAGCTAATCACATATAGAAGTAACCTATTTAGCAATGTCCATGCTAATAATTAAGAAGTTCAGGCTTAGTCAAATTTTCACTGTATCTTAAAATCCTGACATGAAGGTATTTTGTGTTTTCATTTCTATTAGGAAAATTAGTTGGTTTTAGCTAACCTAGAATGGAATCACTGTATCAAACTCATAGGTGCTTTAGAATCTTTCAGTTATAGGATATTCTCATCCCCCATATTTTCTTTTTTGTTTGTTTGTTTATTTTTCTTTTTGTTTGGTGAAGTAGCAGGAAAGGTGGATGAAGATAATGGATTTCAGCTGCAAACAACTGTGTGTGGGGAGAGAGAGAGAGAGAAAGAGGAGAGAATGTGTGTAGGTGAAGCAGAAAAGGTGGCTGAAGATGTTTTTCAGTTGCAAAGAACTACGTGGGGAGGGAGAGAGGGGGGAGGGGGAGAGAGAGAATTAGGGACAGAGAGAGAGAGAAGGTGGAGCAGCAGGAAAGGTGGCTGAAGATAATCCATATTTTCTAAATATAGATAATCAGACTCTTACATAGGGAGAGTGGAAAGCACTCACATAAAAAAGAGCTTTAAAAGGGTTTTGACAACCTTTGATCCACAACCAGTTCAAGATTCCCCTCTTTCACCTTTCTTAATTTGACAGGTGGGAAACAGCATTGTTTTCCTTATCTTCGATTACTCGGGGCAAACATTTTTCCAATATATTTTCCAAAAATATTTTCCAACAGTATTACAATTCCTTCTATTATTTACATTCATTTGTTGCTTTATATTGACCAAGTTTACAGATAGATTTAGTTAATTTTGAACAAGTACTTTTAACAAATTGCTCACATATTAAATCATTAATTGTCCTGTGAGCCAATGAAAAGCAGTCTGAATATATTTTTTAAGTGTATTAGATGTTTCAGTAGAGAGTGTTTGCTACAATTGTCTTTGACATCATGTGTGGTTAGCATGTCCACAGTTTTGTTGTTGTTGTTGTCGTTGTTGCTGTTGTCCTTTCATTTTTGGCTTGGTAGATTTATTTGTTTGTTTTTCTTTTTACTTATAGGTCACACCCAAAAGTTCACAGGGACTACTACTGGCTTGGCACTCAAGGACACCACAGAATGAGCTCAGGAAACTATCAGGGATCAAACCTGGAGCTCCCATATCAAAGGATTCTGAACTCTCTTCCCAGTCCTTACAATGTCTATTGACTCTTCATTCATGTTTAATACCTCTTGAGATTTACTTAAGGACTACTTCTCCCCACCCTTCTGAGCTTGTCACCTGAGCCCCATCTTTGAGCTTTTACATCATTTTTCAAAACTGCTTATTCCCATAAGTATGTAAGCGATTTCTTCCCAGATCTGGCCCAGGTCTTACTTCAGGTGCAGTACCAATCTGAAAACGGGAAAAAATTCAATGGATGCCAGGAAGCGAAAATAAAATAAGGGACGGGTGAGATCTGTCAGGATTTCCTTTCCTCAACCTTGACCTTTACTTTCCTTAAGTTTCCCGCTAGCTTCTGGTAGTTATAAATAGCCTTTATTCCTTACCACATTCAGATACATATGAAAAAGAATAACTATAACAAAATGCAGACTTTCTTTCTGCTTCTAAATAAACTTGGTTCATGATAATGAACCTTACATGTATTTTAAAGAGGAGAAAACAAAAATGATGAATAATTTACATTAAAGTGGTTTTTTTTATTTATTTGTATTAAGACAACTTCCTGGGAGTGCTTCCCACTCTCCTGATATAAGAGGAAGAACACCAAAGAACATTTTTTTTATCAAGGAACATACTTTACCAGATTCACTGGGAAATCAATATAGGCCCCTTCTGGTTCTCCCCACTATGATTATACAATCATCTCTGGTCCCTCCAGCCCACAGGAGATTTGTCACTGTCAAAAAATAGTATATACTCAAGAGACTCTATATGTTTCCAGGAGAGTTTTCTTTTTTGGTAAAGCTACTAATAGTTCAAAAACATTTTTCCCAGAAACAAATGAATAATCTTGAAAAGGTTTAAGGTTTAAATGTATATTATAGCAGATCAAGGTAAAAACCTGCTACTCAAAACAAGGGAGTGAATTTGAGTTTACAGGGTTAAGTGATTAAAGAAGTCAAGCAGATAGAAAAAGAGAGGCACTCAATTGCAGGGCAAATATGAAGATAAAATAAATGGAGAAGACTCATGACATAGTCCATAAATGTTATCACCAATGTTAACACCAAGGTTGCTCATGCATCCCAGGTTGCAGATCTTAAATCTTGACAGAGGTAGATAAACCAATATGCAACCACACTGGAAAATAATCTGGCAGTTCCACAAATAGCTAAGTAGAAATATATGATCTAGCTATTCCATCCATACACCAAAAAAAAATAAAATGCATGTCCAGATAGAAACTCAAAAATGAATATTTGTAGCACTTTATACAAAAAATAAAAATTTATTATTCAAAAAGGAAAAAGTGGAAACCTAAACCAAATATATAGGACAATGGTTAAGGGCAGTTACACTAGCAGTTCAAGGGACAAATGAGGGAGCTATGTGATGCATGCTGGGAACAGGGGTGGAGGGAGACAACACTGGTGGTGGGAATGGGCCTGATTCATTGTCACTATGTACCTTAAATGTTACTGTGAAAGATTCATAATTCACTTTGGTCACAATAAAAATTATTAAATAAAAGAAAAAGAAGGTGCTAGCCTGATACTACATCCCTCAGAGCTTCCAGAGAAACTCCAGAGTACAGAGTCAAGAATAATTTCTGAATACCTCCAGATGCCCACCAAAACAGATGAAAACAATTCAAATGGTCATTATCTAATGAATGGATCAATAAAAAGTCTGTTATATTCAAACAATGAAACATGATTCTGCTGTAGAAGAAAGAAAAAAATCTAAACTTAATTTTAGTGGTAGATATGCAACTGTGAGTGTACTATCCATTGAATATTACAAACTAAGTGAAGATACGATATAATATGTAACAAATATAATCCCAACAAATTTATTTGTATACATTTTTATTTCTTTTTTTTTTTGGTTTTGAGGCCACACCCAGTGTTATTATAGGCTCTTTCCCAGTTCTGCCTGAGCTCAGGTGTCACATCTGGAAGGACTCAGAAACATGAGGTACTGATAGAACCAGAGTTAGCTTCATGCAAAGCAAGCACATTACCTATATTATCACTCTAGACCCAGTAAAGCTACTTTGTAAAGGATAATACTAACCCAGGTATAGTAAATTTTATATTATTAAAAATGAGAATGAAGGGCCCGGAGCATGGCACAAGCGGAAGGGTGTCTGCCTTGCACACGGCTAACCTAGGACAGATCGTGGTTTGATCCCCTGGCATCCCATATGGTTCCCCAAGCTGGGAGCAATTTCTGAACGTATAGCCAGGAGTAACCCCTGAGCATCACTGGGTGTGGCCCAAAAAGAAAAAAAAGAATAAATAAAACAATAATAAGAAGCTCTACTACAACAAACAAATTCTAAATGTTCTTAACTGTCTTTTGAATGGATAATAAGGTTTAATTTAGAAGCAGACTAAAAAATGCTAATCATGTTTTTACTTAGGTTAATGCTAAAATTAGTATGTAGGCCTTCACCACTTGTTAGTGTAAATAGAGGAAAACAGCACAGTTGAATAGTAAGTGGAAAGAAGTGAATAACAAAAAAAAATACAGCAGAGACCCTCAGTAAGAAAAATCTATGGACAGATATTGTAATTCAACCTTAGTGTTTCTAAAAATATGCTTTCAAGCACAGTGTGTTTGAAGATGGGAGCTACTTGGACTATACAAGCAGAGAAAAGCATCTGCCTCAATAAGGTACAAATCTGAAGATGCCAATGCTAACGTGGCTGATAACTGCATTAACCTTCTCCTAGGGGAGTTATTTTTTATTGTAACACACTTGTCAAAATGTCATCGAATTAGCCTGCCTCTCCCACGTACACCCACCAATTCCTTTCAGCTGTGGAAGAAAGCACAGTAATTAGAGGCAGAAACAGCTCCTGGATGAATAAACTGCTCTAGCCTGACAGTTCATCTGAGACTTCCACAAAGACCACTACAGAACTGCTTTGGGGGAAGTGGAGGTCATGCACACAGGTAAGGAAGGCACGCACCTCAGGCCTATTTTTGGTCACGGTAGTGAACAGTAATTGCATCCCAGAAGCCAACTTGCCTGTTTCATCTGAATGCTGACATTCAGAAACCAGGAGGATTAATTACACATAACGAAGTGCATTTTTGTCTTGCTTGGTCAGCCGGACTCTTACCACAAATGAGTTTGACCTTTCCTTCCATCCTGTGTATGCCATCTTCTAGTCAAGATGATAGAAGCTCCAAAAGAGGAGGCATATGAATCTCCAGAAGATTAGAAATGGAAGAGATTTTTTTCACTTCTTTAAAAATAATTATATCTAATTAATAAACAAAATGTGTGATATATATGTAAGTGTATTATTCTTCCTTTAAAAGTTCTGAATGTGCAATGATACAGATGAACTGTCAAGGCACTAACTATACTAAGAGAAATAAGTCAGACATTTGAGAACAAATGCTATTTTATTCCTCTTAATAAGAGACACAGAATGAAGAGCCATGCCCTATTTTCTGCATCCTGATGCACTGACATACATGGACTTCCAGCATCGGAGGGGCACCCCTCCCAAACAAACAACATCCCATGACTATGCTTTCTAAGTGTAAAACAAGTAATCCAGAGCCTCTTTGATCACCCACCTCTTCTATCTGATTCTCATATTTGGGGACACTAACTACTCCCTAATCACACGGAGAACCAGGAAAAGGCCCTATGTTCTATTGCCCACAGAAATTATACAAACTACCAGTTTATCAGTCCCTAGCATGAAATGTCTTCTTTTTTGGGATACCTTAAAAATATTTTTTTCAGTGAAGCCTTTACCTGATCTTTTGACTTTGAATGACAATTAAACTTATTGTAATTTACTTAAAACTGGTCTGAAAAGACAGCGCACTACATAAGGTATTTGTCTTGCATATAAGGGACCTTAGTTCTATACCTAGTACCCTTGAACACAACCATGAGTAATCCCTAAACTCAGAGCCAGGAATAAGCCTTGAATGCATTAAAAGGCAAACAAACAAACAAAGAAATGAATAAAAGTAAAATACAACTATTGTGAAAATTATAGAGACAGAATGTATAATGGAAATTGTCAGAATGTGAGTTGAGAAGAAAGGACTTTGGGTTGACTGAGTATAGAATCTCAATTGATAATGATGAAAAGAGAAGCAGATTGATGACAGTTGCATAATAATGTAAATGCACTTAATGTCACTGAATCACACATTTACAAATGTAAAATAAACACACACACACAAATAAGGAAAACTAACTCTTGATAGGATGTAATGGTATGGCACTTTCTCCAAAACCACAACACCTTATTCAAATTATGTAAAAATCATCAAATAAACTCATTGAGGGATAATATGTAAACATCTGACCAACAGTACTCAAGACTTTCAATGCCATCAAATCTTAGAGAGACTGAGAAACTGTCAAGAGTCAAGAGGTATCATGGCCACTACACTAGTGAGGTACTGTTCTAAACAGAACCCTAGAACAAAAAAGGGTATAGGAAAAAGATGTCCAAGAAAGTCTAGATATTAGTGAAAAAATATCAAATATACCAAACTATTGTGAGGTATTAACAGTAGAGATGACTAGGGGTAGTAGATTGTCACTCTCTACTACACTTCAAACTATTCTAAAATTTAGAAAGTTATTTAAAAAACTGAAAAAGTTACGGGTGGCATGTGGAAATAAAACACACATACCCAAACATCTTCAAATTAACAGAAATGCTGTCTACAATACAATTTATCACACCTGCTCATTAATGAGACAATAAAAACCCTTGGGGGATAGACATGCACAGTGTAACACCTGCCTCTAAGCACATTCCTGGAACTGTGGAGGCTGCTGATTGAATGTCTGACAATATTAGAAACAAGTGGTAGTGTTTGCCAAGCACTGCAAGTACATAATTTGCAGCATGAAAATTTAACTATAGGTTACCAGAAACCATCTGTACACATACTAGGAAGAGTCGCCATATCAGACTAGACACAAACAGCACTGGCTGGTTACCACTTTTCTACGATGAATGAAAAACACAGAGTCTTTCACTATCTGTCCTGCCTGCAATAATTGTGAATCATATGCCTAAGTCAAGAAAGTGTCAAAGTAAGGTCACTATCAACCATGCTGAGCACATGGCAGAGCATAAGTATCAAAAGTAATGGCAGAAAAGCATTATAGATGAATCCACCACAAGGTAAATGATCCAAAAGCAACATAATGGTAGAATAAATCTACATAATTAAGTTGGGAGTGGGGAGTTGGGAAGGAAGAGTATTGTTGTCCAAGTAGAAGATGGATGTGGTGTTGTAATTATGTGCATGATAAATCATTATATAATAGAATTTTAAACCACAGAATCCTTACTAAAAATTGTAATGACTATTTGGTAAATAATCCCTCCCATTCTGTGGGCATAAAAATAAAATTAAAATTAAATGTTTGTATCCTGGACATCATTTCCTTATTTTAATATGGTCAGAGGGAATAGGATCACATTAATATTTCAGGTATTAAATATCAGCATTAAAATAATACCAAAAGACAGTAAAACTGCGGACCAGGAGGACTGGTCCATGGCAGGAACTTGCCACAAAAAGAGGGGCAGTGAAATTAGGACAGAGAATGACATTATGACAAATATAACTGAATATTATCACTCTGGACATGAAATGGGTGCTGAGATGAAGTAAAGTGATATAAATGATACATTTTCAGTAAAAATACTGTGAACCACTGTGCTTAAAAAGAAAAAGAAAAATTCATGGGGGAAGGGAGAATAAAAGAGAGAGAGAAGGGGGAGGCAGGCTAGGGAAAGAGAGAAAAACTGGGACATCTGTGGCCACAATTTTACACAGGTGAAGGTATGGCTATTGGAACACTGTATAACTGAAACTACCATTAATAATATTGTAACTGCATACTTCATAGTGATTCAATACAATTTTTAATAAAAAATGAAAGTGCAAGAGAGGACCACTCAATGCTAGCAGCCCTGGGGGTGAGGGAGGAGGTTATGGGAGGTAGGACGGGAACAGAGGTGGAGAGAGGACAATTCAGTGATGGGAATTCCCCTGATTTGATGTTAATATATACCTAAAATATTATTGTCAACCATATGTAAGCCACTATGTTTAAAATAAAAATGCATTATTAAAAAATGAAAGTGCAAAGGTACATCCACTGATCATAGGGAAAGCCTCCAGTATATCTGGTATATCCAAGACAATCACTCTATTCTCAGAGGGGAAGCACTGACTACAGCTGCCCTGGAGAGAGTGATCTTCCAGAAGATGATCAATATGAGCTGAACCTTGTGAATAATTCTCATCATTGCAAAAAGGAGTAGCCTCAAAGAAAAGAGACATTGCCTTCAGGCATAACCTTGATTCAAAAGATGACCCCTACAAGTTTCAGAGGGAAACAGATAAAGGATGAGTATCAGGGATCCAATCATAACCCAAAGCCCCCATATAGCCTCATTTTTTCCGAATGCATCTTTTAACACACATATTTTTTTTGTTTTCTATTTGAAGCTTCTTTTATTTATCCCTGAGTAGACCCTAAGGTAGATTCATTCTGTCCATTTACTGTCCAGCATTAACTCACTTTCCAGCAACAATTGTGAATTTATAGTTAGCACACACTTCTTGCCAAATCAAAGTCACCAAGACCTAAGCAGAAACATCTTAATGTCCCGAGGGATCAAAATATCAAAGTATAATAAAATCACTGCTAAACATAAAACTGACTCTCTCTCTCTTAACCAACATGAATCTCATATGCTTCAAAGTTATTTCCAGAAGAAACGCATAACAGACATATAAAGAAATGGACAAAGATCTTACACTATATTGCTCCTATAAGTAAAACCTCAGCGTTCATAGTCCACTACAGAAAGGCATCATTCATCCAGTCAAGAATAGGTCACAAGACATACAATACATACACATAAATACATATAAAGTCTTGAAAGTTGGTGTCTTGGGAGGGGAAACACTGCCTGCACCTTGGGTCCATTAATATTTTTCAAAGATCACTCATGTAATTGCTGCCCTCACTTCTGGGAGCATATGTCTGGACAGGTGAAAGGGGAGAACAATCCTGTAATTATTTTTTTCTAATACTATATTTAAGCACTATGTTTACAAACATGCTTGTAGTTGGGTTTCAGTCATAAAAAAATATACTTCCCTTCACCAATGTAACTTTCCTGTTACCAATACTCTCCATCTTCCTCCTGTTTTTTAAGATAGGCATTCTATTTCTCTCACTCACTTACACTGTCATGATAGTTGATAGTGTAGTTATTTCTCAAACTGAACTCACCACTCTGTGGTAAGCTTTGTATTGTGGACTGGCCCTTCCAGCCCTTATCTCTATTGTCTCTGGGTATTATTAACATATTGTCTTTTATTTTCTTTTAAATCCCACAGGTGAGTGATGCTATTCTGTGTATATCTCTCTTCTTCTCAGTTATTTCACTCAGCATAACAGTTCTATAATCATTAAATATGAATTAACATTTTTTAAGTTGGCCTGCTTGCAGAGAACTCCCAGATTCTGTGGGGGCCTTGGCTGGGCTTAGGTGCTCTATCTGCATGCGCCCTACTCCTGGGAAGTTGGATGTGGATGCAACAACTCTTCTTTTGGGTCTGATTTTGACCTTTTAATGAAAATTTAATAAATTTTTCCTACTACAAAAAAAATGAAAAAGACACCAGTATGTAGCTTGTTGGCTTTCTTCATCTAGATTAGTTCAAGTTTTTCCATTTCTTGCAACTATTAGGAATCTGGTCATTTCCATGATGAATTATTTCTCTGACCAGTCCTCTAATGCATACACAGTCTGTTATATGCTATGACCAAATAAATCCTGTCATATACTATTCTCCAGAGAATCATTACAATTACTTCTACATAATAACCATACCTAGGGTTTTCCTGAGCTGCTGAATGAGAAGAAGCAAGATGATATATGGTAGCAGTAATTCAAGAAAACGAGGAGAAAACTAAGAAAGATAGAGCCACAGTCATCTGAAATAAGATGAAAAGATTAAAACTTCAAAGGTTGTTGCATAACTATGACAGATTTTTCAATACATCTTCTGAAGTCAATAGGGTACACTCAACCACACTGAACTATACAGCACTTGGAGTGTTACTATATATAAACAACTGTCACCAATGTGACTTGAGGTCCTCTATGACTAAAGTACTGAATTAAATGGATAGCATTTGGATAGTACTTCCATATTCTTTAACATTTTTACTGAGGTAATATACTTTATAGTACAATTAATATTCTTGCAATGAATACATTGTTCCAATGCCACATCCATCAACAGAGATTTCCTTTACTTCTTCCACCAGTGTCCCAAGGGCCTATCCCATTTACCTTCCCCTCAGATAAGCTCAGTTCTGTAGATAAAAATCTCCAGTTTGATACCTTTGGCCACATGTTGTTCTTTTACTATGTTACTTTATGTCCCACACATAAAATAGGTATAGATATATGAGTTTTCTCTTTTGCATGGAGCTGACCAGTTTTCCCAACACCACTTGTTAAAGAGGCTTTCCTTGCTCCACTTTGTATTTCTTGTCCCTTTATCAGAGATTAATTGATTGTAGGTCCATCTCAAAATATTCAAGTTTATTTTATTGATCTGAGGACCTATTTTTATTCCAGTATTATGATGTTTTAATGACTACTGCTTTATAATACAGTTTAAGGTTGGGAAAGTGATTCTGTCCATCTTCTTTTTTCCAAGAATTGCTTTAGCTATTTGTGGGCATTTATTATTTCATACAAATTTTAGGATATTTGATCCACTTCTTTAAACAAAATGTCCTGGGTATTCTTATAGGTATTGCATTAAAGCTATATATATATTATATATAAATAAATATATATTATATATAATATATATTAAAGCTTTGAGAAGTATTGCCATTTTAATTATGTTGAACCTTCCAGTCCACGAGCAGGGTATATGTTTCTATTTCCTGCTTCCTTTTTTATCCCTTGAAGCAATGTTTTGTAGTTTTGTTTGTATGAACTTTAATCTCTTTAGTTAAATTATTTCAAGATACTTGATTTTCTAATTAATTTTTCCAGTTGTGAATAGGATTGTGTTTTTATTGTTTTGTTTTGGTTTTAGTTTTGGTTTTAGTTTTGGTTTAGGGGCCACACCCTGTGTTGCTTAGGGGTTACTTACTCCTGGCTATGCACCCAGAAATCACCCCTGACTCTGGGAACCATATGGGATGCTAGGAATTGAACCCAGGTCTATACTGGGTCAGTCTCATGCAAGGCAAACACCCTACCACTGTGCTATCACTCTGGCCCCAAGGGATTGTATTTTTAATACACTTTTTCTCTTTCATTATTTGTGCATAGAAAAGCCATGAATTTTTATGTATTAATTTGTACATTGCCCGTTTACTGTATGATTTTGTTGTTTAAAGCAGCTTTTTTGTAGTCTTCAGGATTTTCTAGATAGAGTATCATGTCACTACAAACAATGAGAGCTTGAATTCTTGATTTCTTCTTTTCAGGATGCCCTTGATATAGTTTCCTTCCCTACTTGCTATGGCAAGTACTTCCAGAACTTTATTAAATAGTTGTCGTGAGGGGGGCAGCCTTGTCTTGTGCAATTAGATAAAAAGGCTTTTAGTTTTCCCCCCATTGAGTATAATGCTTGCCAGGAGCTTATAGTAAGTGGATCTGACATATTAAGTTTCTTTAAGAGTTTTTATCATAAACAGGTGCTAGAAATTGTCAAATGCTTTCTCTGTATTTATTAATATGATCCTATGATTTTTTCTTTCATTGATATGATATAATATATTTATTGACATATATGTTAAACAATCCATGCAACCCTAAGATAAATTCTACTTGGTGATGGTGTATAACTTGCTTTATGAATTATTGGATTCTATTTGCTAGTACAGGTATTTTGTTCAGGATCTTTGCATCTTTGTTCATCAAAAATATCAGCCTGAAATTTTCTTTTCTTGTGGTTTCTCTGTCTGCTTTTAGTATCAAGGTGATGTTGCCTTCACAGAAACTATTGGGGAGTGTTTCTGTTTTTTCAACTTCCTGGAACAGCTTGAAAATGACTGGCAATAGGTCCTCTTTAAAGGTGTGAAAGAATTCACTAGTGAATACATCATGGCATAGGCTTCTCTTTTTTGGGAAACCTTTTGACTACCATTTTCATTTCCTCAATCATGACAGGTTTGTT
Organism: Crocidura indochinensis; assembly: GCA_004027635.1. Lineage (NCBI taxonomy): Eukaryota > Metazoa > Chordata > Mammalia > Eulipotyphla > Soricidae > Crocidura > Crocidura indochinensis. The sequence goes on from PVKC010002230.1 coordinate 35,904, forward strand.
CAGGTATTACATGTCATCCTGATTCAGCCTTGGGAGATTGTATGAGTCAAAAATTCATCCATTTCTTTCAAGTCTCTTGTGGCATAAAGATTCTCAACATAATCACTGATTGCCCTTTGTATTTTTGCAATATTTGTAATTATATGCCCCCTTTCATTGCAGATTCTATTTATTAAGTTTCTTTTTCTCCCTGTCTTTATTAGTCTTGCTAATCATTTATCGATCCTGTTTATTTTTTCAAAGAACCAACTCTTACTTTCATTGATATTTTTATTTTCTAGTTATCCATTTCATTAATTTTTACTCTAAGTTTTCTTATTTCCTTCTACTTACCTATATTTGGCTTTTTTTGCTCATTGTTTTCAAATTTCTTAATCTGTGCCATTAAGTTATGTCTTTTCTTCCTTCCTAATAAATGCTTGCAATATTTCTCTTAATACTGCTTTTGTGGTGTTCCAAGAGTTCTGATAATTGTGCTTTCATTCTCATTTGTTCTTAAAATCTTTTAAAATCCTTTTTGATTTTCTCTGTGACCCACTGGTTATTCAGTGGTGAGTTGTTTAATTTTGAGATGTTACAGTTATGTCTTTGCTTCGGTTTGTAATCCACTTCTATTTTGAGAGCATCATGGTCTGAGACGATATCTGATACAATTTCTATCCTCTTGATTTAATGGACTTATGGTTTATGACCCAGCATGTGTTCTATATTAGAGAATGTGCCATGTACATTGGAGAAGAATGTATAGTCAGTCATCTCTCTGGGAATGCAAATCCCTATATGCCTACTAAGCCACTCTTCCCTTTCTTCCTTCAAAGCCAGTAGTATATCCTTTTAAGCTTTAGCCTAGTTGATCTATCAAGAGGTGACAGGGCAGTGTTAAATTCTCCCACAACTATTGTGTTGTTATTGATATCTTTCCTCAGGTCTATTTGCAGTTATTTTAAGTATTTTACTGGCCCCACATTAGGTGCATATCTGTTTATGAGCGTAATTTCTTCCTTATGTACATATACATTAAGAAACGACCCTCTCTCTTTAATAGCCTTTTTATGTCTGGAGTCTATGTTTCTGATATTAGTAATGACCACTCCAGCCTTTTTATGTAAATTGTTTGTTTGAAGAATTGTCCTCCAACCTTTGACTTTGAGTTTGTGTTTGGTTGGAATATTCAAATGTGTTTCTTGTAGGCAGCAAAATATTGGATTCCATTTTCTGGTCCATTTTGCCATTCTTTGTTTCTTAACTGGTGGATTTAGTCCAATAATGTTGATAGAGATTATTGCCATGTAATTTTATGCTATCTTTTTGTAAAAGTTCTATGTGTTTGTGAGGTCTTCAGTTGTTCTTTTTGAAGTTTACCTTGAATTTGTAAATTTCCTAAGCTGTTGTTTATCAATGAAGCAAACCTAAATGAAAGTCTGATTTGGTGACACATTCTTGGTAAGGCATTTATTTCATTGAGATTTTTCACTATATCTCACCACAGCCTTCAGGCCTGGAGAGTTGCTTATAAATATTAAGTATACTTCTTTGTATGTTTTATCCTTTTTTGATCTTTCTGTTTTTAGTATTATATCCCTATCTGATGTTTTCAACATTGTGTCTAGGATGTGCCTTTGGAGTGCTTCTACTTGGGTCTCTTTTATCTGATACTCTTCAGGCATCTAGATGTGAGTAAAAGCATACTTCTGTTCTGGAAACTTTTCAGCAATGATGCTTTTGACCATTGACTTCTCCATTGGAGTTTTCTTCCTGCTTCTCTGGGATGCCAATTATTCTTAGGTTTTTTTCCTGTTGAATTTAATGTTTATAAAACATTAGGTTTTAATGCTGTCTATGCACTTATTTGGAGGATATTACCATCTTCTGATCATTTGTTTTAAGACTCTTTTCCAATTTATTTTGTTGTATGGGGGAGTTATGTAGTTCATCTTCCACCTAACTGATTCTGTCCTCAGAAGTTGTTACTCTGCTGCTGAGGCTTTCCATTGAGTTTTTCATTTCACTTAGTATGTTTGTCTGGCCTGTTATTTCAGTTTGAAGTTTTCTCATCTCTACATTCAATTCTTCTTAAGTTTTATTTGCTGTTCACTCATTTCATTCCATGGTTTCCTGGAGTTCTTTGAACATCTTCCACCTTTTCTCTCTAAAGTCTTTATCAGAAAAGTTATATAGGTGGCTGATGTAGGTTGAATCTTCAGAACTACCATCTCCATTCCCTATGTGTGGTGGAGTTCTGTGTTGTTTTCCCTCTGTGACCTTTGCATTTTATGATGGTTTTTTTTTATGTGTTATGGAGTTCCTTGCCTAGAAGCAATGTGAGGCCATAAAGCAAATTGGCTTCATTGTCCTAGTTGGCCATCTCACAGCCATGCTGCTGTGGGATCCGCCTGTTGGGCTTAACCTTAGTTTGCTCTCTAAATGCTGATGTCTGTTTCCTTTGGACCGATGGGACTGGGCAACCCAGCAGTTCAGAGTCTTGTTGCTCAGAGTCTGGCCTTAGGAGTGAGTAAAGGCAGCACTCCCAGACAGTCTTCTAGCAATGGCAGATTGTCTCTAGCAGTCTAGAAACACCGCTACTTTAATGGTTTAATCAGAGCCCTCCAGTTGCAGCCTGGCTCCTGCTCTTTCCCTCTGTGCTAATGTCCAAGATCTAAGCTCAGCCACACTACTTAATCTGTGCCACGTTTCATAATTTTCAACCCTTCTGCTCCTTTCCACACTTCCCAGCTCTGCTGCAGAACCAATTCCAAACAACACTCAACATGTCTCTGGGAACACAGGGTCACACTTGCTGTTTCTTTTTTCTTTTTTTTTCTTTTTTTTTTTTTGGTTTTTGGGTCACACCCAGTGACGCTCAGAAGGCTATGCGCTCAGAAGTCGCTCCTGGCAGGCACGGGGGACCATATGGGAACCGGAGGATCAAACCGTGGTCCGTCCTAGGCAAGGCAGCAGGCACCTTACCTCCTGCGCCACCTCCCGGCTCCCTACACTTGCTGTTTCTAGCTCATTCTCTGTTCCTCTACCATTTTTGTTTGTTTGTTTTTCTTTTCTTTTTGGGTCAAACCCAGTGGCTCTCAAGGGTTACTCCTGCTTCTGTGCTCAGACATTGCTCTTGGCAGGCTCAGGAGATCATATAGGATGCCAGAATTCAAACCAGGGTCCATCCTGTGTTGGCCGTGTGCAAGGCAAATGCCTTACCACTGTGCTATTGCTCTGGCCCCTGCTTTTTTCCCCATTTTTTTATCTCCTTCAGTGATATTCCATCTAGTGATCTGCCTTTGCTACTTTGCCATTACTTGGGTCAGAAGTTTAGGGAATTTCACATTCAGGTCACTCAGCATGCATAGCTCTAGATGTCTTCAGGCTCCTCAGTCTTGCTGCTCTACTGGTGCTGCTGTCTCTGCCATTTTCTTGAGCTTTATTTTAATGATTTTTATATTTTTCTTCTTAATTTTATTCCATAGTTCTCTGATGTTTCTTTTAAGACTTTTTTTCTGTCTCTGTCATTTTCTAGAGGTTTTCTGCCTCTCATCTTGGAAATTTTCAATCTTTTTCTTAGCTGGGGTTATTCTTCTACCCAGACATTCTATGCCTTACTAACATTTTGTGCCATTATTTCTTTGATCTCACCATGATGTCACTGAAGTCATTTTCCAAGAGTTCACAAAAGGGTCTGGTAATGTGCTATTATTTTCATCCATTGAGCTTGGTGGGCTTCTGTGCAACTTCCTCAATTTGTTTCAGGCCATGACACCATGAGTAGGTTGCATATGCCTTGTGAACCACAGACTTATCCAGATTAACAAGGACAAAACATCCTATAGTCACAACACTAATATGAAAAAGTTGTGATCATAAAGGGTTGAATATAAAGGTCTTCAAAACCCACCAGTGATAAATTATTCACTTCTGAGTAACTGAAGGAAAAATGACTCCCTGAGGTCAACTTTGGCATATTTCACAGGATCAAAACATGGCTGCTCCTGATGCTGTTACACCTTACCCTGATGAATGCAAAATTCCTGAAGACAAATTAACCCCTCTATTTACTTTGACCACTAAGATGTTTTAAACTTAAAATGTGGGAAAAGCATAAACCCCTACTTGACTGAGGGAATAGAGGTGTCCAACCTGCCCAGAAACACAAAAGCAGAGGAACACAGCCACTTCACTTTGCTTTTTGGTTGTGCTTATCCCCCAATCAATGTATACAAGCATAGCATGTAGGGAAAAAACACTGTAAATGACACTGAAAAGAACTACCGAATACCACCATGCTTAAAGAATGACGATAATGGATCTGAAAACCCAAGAAACACCACTTATATAGCCTCTTTGAGAAAGATTTTAGAGAGAACATTTGTAGCATGCTCAAAGAACTAAAAGAATTCATGGACTGAACCAAACAAACCCCAAATAAGAATCAAGATGACATGAAAGTAGAAATAAGAAATCAGGGATAAAAACTTGGTCGACAAAATAAAGATGTCAACTGAAAAATCTTACCAACAGAATAACAGCTGCTGAATACAGATTTCGTGATTTGGAAGAAGAGATGCATAACAACTCCATATAATTGAAGAGGCAGACAATAAGCTTTTAAACAAACCAGGTAATGGAAAAAATCCTTAAAGAATGTGAACAGATAAAAATAAAAGTCTCTGGGGGGCCCGGGAGGTAGCATGGAGGTAAGGCGTTTACCTTTCATGCAAAAGGTCATCGGTTCGAATCCCAGTGCCCCATATGGTCCCCTGTGCCTGCCAGGAGCAATTTCTGAGCATGGAGCCAGGAGTAACCCCTGAGCACTGCCGGGTGTGACCCAAAAACCAAAAAATAAAATAAAATAAAATAAAAGTCTGTGATAAACTCAACTCAAACTCAAATGTCAATCATTGACATCCAAATAAGTTCTTATATAATAGAGATAAGAACACATAAATTTTTTATTGCAGTGGGGCCTTATACCCTGAACACTTGTCATAGTGACTTGGCTTGGGGTTTAGAAGATCGTACATTGACCATTCACCCCAGAGCCTTGAATCCCACATATGGAAACAGTTCTGTTTTCTACACCAGCATCAAGAATCGGATATCTACCAGGGAAGGCCCTACTGCTGCCCTGGAATCGATGTACTCCAGGGTAGGTTCATATGACATCCTGACAACTTGGTAACAGCAACAACCTTGCTTCTCTGATTTGTCACCTAATGGTGAGATGAAAACAGAAAAATCCCTGCATCACCCTAACTTCGACATAGGATCTGTGCAGAAACCAGGATCTTTAACTACAGAAACCTGACAGCAACAACTGTGACTGTGAAGAGCTTTTTTCTGAGACCACAGAGAAATACTGTGGGGTTAGACAACTTAGTATGTCTGGAGTCTGTAGTTGGTCTTATGCCAGGATACTTCTGGGTGAAGTCTCACTGTTTTTCAGGCCAAAGATTTTTCTTTTTCTTTTCCCCATATTTTGCTGTGCCTATGCAAAAAAACAACTGCCATAATACACACAAACACACACCTTTTTAATTGTATTTTAATCTATTATCTTTAAAAAAGAGCTTACTAAACCTTCTGCTATTGTATTAATGATTTTATTGGAGATATAATAATTTTGACAAATATACTTGCTACTGAACTTTTTCTTCTTTCTTTATTCTTCTATTTTAGTTTTTAGTTTTTCTTTTGATTTTCTTTCTATTTTTTCTATAATTTTGCATTCCCTTATCTTGGAAGAAATGTATTGTGATTGGTTGTGTCAACTATGTGATGCATTTTCTTTAAATTTAAAAAAAATAATCATTGGAGTCCAGAGGCCAAGAAGAAAATTGCCATAAAAAAAATCAATAGTCGAGGACATCATTGCAGAAAAACTCCCAAAATAACCTAGTACTACATGCTCAAAGAATACAGGCTAAAAGAAATTCAAAGAGAAACACCTCAAGGCACATTCTAGTCACAATGACAAATACCAAAGATAGGAATAAAATAATTAATGCAGCAATACCAAAAGAAAAATTGTGTACAAAGGAGCATTCTTATTGTTTACAGCAGATTTGTCAAAAGCAAGCCTCAAGGATACATTGACAAAGCTCAATGAAATAAATTCTTCACCAAGAGTACTTCACCCAGTGAAGTACATTGAGAATTGCATTCAGGATTTAAGTAAAGATAGACAACTTCAGAGATAAATAACACCTGAGGAACTTTACAGACTCAAACCCGAATTTAAAAGAAGAACTGAAACATCTCCTTTAAAGTAAGGCAGACCTAACAAACACACCAAAATTACAAAAGGATGAGACTAAATCCCATGAAAATCTTTTGTTGGCTGCAAGAAACACATTTGAATAATCAAAGCAAATGTAAACTCAAAACCAATGGTTGAAGTACAATAATTCAAGCACACAGCTCCCTTAAAAAGGCTGAAGTGGCCACACTAATGTTATATGACACAGACTTTAGACTTAAAAAGGTAGTAAGAGGGCCGGAGCAGTGGCAAAGGTGGTAGGGCACTCCCCAGCATCTCATATGGTCCCCAAGCCAGGAGCAATTTCTGAGTGCATAACCAGTAGTAACACTTGAGTGTCACAGGATGTGGCCAACAATAAAACAAATAATTAAATAAATAAATAAAGGCAATAGAAGAAAGAGATGGACACTTCCTGATAATCAGGAATGTGTTTACCAGGAAGAATTCATATTAATAAACATATACATACTCAATGAGGGACCAGAAAAATATTTAACACAATTGCCGACATATTTGAATAAAAACATCAGTAGTAACACAAAAATAGTAAGAGACTTCAACACTGCCCTCTCACACTGTGGTAGGTCAACCAGGCTAAAATACAAAATAATTTATTAGCTGTAATGGAAGAAAAGGAAGAGAATGATAATTAGATATATAGATATGTATATGCTTCTCCATCACCAGAAAACTTCATACACATTCTTCTCCAATGTATATGAGTCATTCAGAATAGAACACATAAAAATATCTCCATAATATCAAGGTTATAAATTGTACAAAGTATCTTTTTAGATGATACTGAACTGAAATTAGAAGTGAATTATAAACAGGCACAGAGGAAAAACTTTAATACCTGAAAATCATACAGTTCACTACTAAACAACCAGTGGCTCAAAGATAAAATAAAGAGGAAATCAAAAATATTTCTGGTAACAAATAAGAAAAAGACACATATTATCAGAATTTGTGGGACACAGCAAAAGCAGCACTAAGAAGAAACTTTGTAGCTTTTTATGCATTCCTCAGGAAGGAAGAAGGGGTCTACAAAAATAATTTAATGGCAGAGCTTAAAAATTGGAAAAAGAACAACAAAATGAACCACAAATAGGCAGAAAGAAGGAATTAATAAAGCTTAGAGCAGAAATTAATTAAATGGAAATCCAAAAACAATCTGAAAGATCAATCAATGTAAGAGTTGGTTCTTTGAAAAAGTAAACAGAGATGTAGGGAGAACAATTCTGTGATGGGAACCACCCTGATATTAAGTTAACATGTACCTAAAATATTATTGTCAACAAGAGCTTGCTTTACATGCAAAAATTGGGGGTGGTGGGAGGACAACTTTGGTGGTGGGAATTCCCCTGATTCAATATTAATATATACCTAAAATATTACTGTGAAAGATATGCAATCCACTTTGGTCAAAATAAAAATATTATTAAAAATAAAACAAAAAAATTCTTATTGAAAGGAAAAAGAAAAAGTAAACAAGATTGAAAAAACATTAGCCAAACTCACAAAGAAAGGAGAGATAGAAACTTAATAAGCCTAATTACAAATAAAAAGGGAGAGATTACTACAGATATTACAAAAATCAAAAGATAATCAGAGATTACTTTGAGAAACTATGCAACAAAGCATAAAAATCTGGAAGAAATGGATGATAAACTCTTGAACTCCTATAACCTCCCAAGGTTAAACGAAGATGATAAAGCCATATCTGAACAGACCTATCACTGTTGAGAGAATCAAAATAGTTATCTGAAATTTTCCCAAAAACAAAATGCCCTGATTGATTCACTAGCAAATTCTTTCAAACCTTTCAAGATGATCTACTGACTACTTTTCAGGTTCTTTTGGGAAATTGAAGATACAGGAATACTCCCAAACAGGTTTTATAAAACTAACTAGTTTTGGTATCACCCTGACACCAAAAGCAGACAGAGATGCTACAAAAATAAGAACTACAGAACAATATTCTTGATGATCTAGGACTCAACGATTCTCAACAAAATCCTAGCAAACAGAATCCAATATCTCATCAAGAAAGACATACACCATGGTCAAGTAGGATTCATACAAGAGTTGCAAAAAGGTTTACATATACAATTTAATCAATGTAATATACCATATCAACAAAATGAAAAATTAAAACCATATAATTGTATCAAGTGATGCAGAGAAAGCTTTTGATACGGTCCAAACCCATTCATGATAAAAAAAAAAACTACCAACAAAATGGAAATGAAAGGAACTTTTCTCACTATAGTCATGTCCATTTACCACAAGCCCATAGAAAATATTATACTGAATGGAGAAAAACTGAATGTCTTTTCACTAAAATCTGGTACAAGACAAAGTTGTGTTCTCTCATTACTAAAGTACTTGCCATAAAAATTAGGCAAAAAAATAAGATATGGGATGGGAAAAAATGATATCAAGGACATCCAGATAAAAAAGAAAAAAGTCAAGCTCTCACAGCAGATGACATGATACTATATTAAGAAAACACTAAAGACTCTATCAAAAAAAAAAGCGCATAGAAACAATAGATTTATATAGCAAAGTGGCAGGCTACAAAGTTAACAAATAT
>PVKC010002231.1:0-44704 GCA_004027635.1 Crocidura indochinensis
AAAAAAAAGAAAAGAAAAAAAGAAAAAAGTCATCGATCTGACCCTCACTTCTTTCTTCCCCTGCTACAGAAACATTTGAAATGCTTCATATTTGACTCACTTACATCTGGAATGTATTATCTTTGGGTCCTTGTTCAAGTGATGTGAAATGTTGGAATTTTGCAGATAATTTCACTTCCAACAGTGTTTCTGAGACCCCTTCTCTTTTGGAAATAACACTATTGTAATGCAGATGCCCTCAATACCCTGTGCAATATAAAAGATTTTATAAATGGCTTTCCACAGGATATCCATTTTATGGAAGTTTCAATTGGCGTTATTGAAAATGAACCATTATGTGCAAGGTTTAGTTCAAACAGGACATGATGCTATTGTGAGGATATACTTTAAATCTGTCTTAGGCAAAATGAGGGAGTGCACATAAAAATTAAAAATGAGCTTTTACCTTTTTATTTTTTAAAGAAATAGAAGATAACATTTTGACAGAATCTATTCTAGTGATAATTTTTGTTTTAAGCCTCACAATTTCAGCTCAAGACCTCAAACTTTGAAGTCAATGAAGCAGGAAACATATTGCCTGCACATGATGTCCAAAACCGGGTTACATTATTACATCCTCATGTAAAAATAGTAGCCAATCTCCAACTGAGCTATATATTCATTCAAGCTTTGACAGTGCATTGTGTGTCTTTATCAGCTATAAAATGCAAATGTTCAGCTACTCCATAAAGCTTAGACATAGAAATCTTATTTAGAGAACCAGAGCACTAAAGAGACAAGGAGAAGTAAACTAAATGTCTGTTGCAATCATGAAAAAACAAAATAGGGTCAATTCATGAACTGAAAGAAAATGAACTAGAAAATAGCATGGTAAGTACTAGCTTATTCCAACCCCATTCACAGATGTAGATGGCTGCAGACTTTCTTAATTGGAAAAGCTATCCATGATGCAGCTGTATAAAATCTATGAGAGAATAATCCCAAATTAGTTAAGTGCTTCTGGGATGTAGGTGAAACCTATTTTAATTGATGTTGCTGCAAACTCAAAAGGAACATCTATGCACTACTGATTATTTCTTGAGCTAGAATGAGGGAGAAAAAAAAACAAATCTTGAAAATTCGTATAGGAAAACAGTGATGGCCTATATGAGAGAATAATTAGCATTCATTTTGCAGTGACATCAGGTGATAATTCAAATTTTCTTTAAGTAAACTTCAAATATTGTTTCAGGTCATAGATTGGTGGTGCTGATCATCTAAATTGGCTAATAAGACTCATAAATATTACCTTCTGTGTTTGGCTTTGTGGTGGTATCTTCGAGAAAGAAAATGAACTTGATTTTGTGCACCGGTTTTTCTCTTTAAAATGCATGCAATTTAATATGACTGGCAGGGCACAGCATCATTATACAGTCTGTTAGATGGACCGATTATGCTTATGCATACAAGAATGAAGTGAATGAAAGCAACGTGTAATTGATTCTACACTTGGTCTGACTGTTCATTAACAGTTTGAATGTAGCACGGTTGCTTCTCAAATGGGAAACCACGAGAGCAACCTATATGGGCTCTCTCATTTGTTTTAAAATTCATTATGCAAATATTTCCACTCGAATGTTTTTGCTGCACTTGTTTTGCCACTGATAAGACTGATTGAATCTTTGTAAATCATTCTAGTGCTTTAAGTATTTATTTGGCATTTCAATCACACATTTTTCAATTTACACTTTTGGAAATGAAAGCAGACTTTCCCCCACAAACCTTCCAAGAAAAGCTTCTATTCTACCTTCCATTTCTATATAGTTCAGAGTAATTTCCCAGGATAAAACGAGATGGGGAGCACAAGGTGATTGTTATAGCTTCAAAACAGAAAAGCTGATTTATAGGCTGATTGATTTCAGAAATAGATGAGCAAAAACAGGTTCCATTTGTCTTGCTACACTTTAGTCTGATAAAGCACAAAAAGGCCTGCCATCTCATTTTCCATACCTCTTCAGGGGGTTGCATTCGAAATGTTGATTAAATGAACAAATTGCCTTGCTGTTTTCATGGCTTTCCTTAGGTGTGTGGGGAAAAAAAAAAGACTTCAACTACATAGGAGTTGCTTCATTTTCTTGAACATGAACAGAAAAATTTAAGATAATTACTTTGCTTCTTTTTGGCTGATCGGAAGATATACAGAGGATTCTATAATAGAAAAGGCTTTTTTTTTTCATTTGTCTATTAGTTCCTGTCAGATAATGAATCATCAGTAACAAAACAAGTGTTGGGCCAGACTGTTGTATCTAGAAACTGCAGTTACTCTGAGATCTTCAAGTTAGAATCTATTTATAATGAATTCATATATTAATCTTATATTCCAACCTTTCTATAGCTTTGATTTTATTAATTATCTAATTAAGTTATTAAGAGTTTACATCCAAGAATTCACACTAGAGGTACACAGGTTGAGAAGAACTATGGTATAAGCAGAGTCACACCTACCTACCTATTTTATAGCCATGATTGGGAGAGCTAGCAGTGCTCAGAGGGCCACATGGTACTGGATATTGAACTCAGGACTTGACACAGGCTAGGCATGTGCTCTTCCAATTGAGCCATATAGTTAATCCTCTATAGTTTATTAATTATCTACTTACAAATTTCTTAATCAACTAGGATGCAAACCAAAAGAAATTACTATTTTTGTTTTAAAGTATGTCCACACATTTTTGTTGCTTCAATTGTGAAATAAAGTCTGTATATATCTGTTTGAAGTGAGGGATTGTGTGACAGATTTTGAAACCAGTAGATTACAATGGCAGTGACACTACGTGATGACTAAAAATGTGTTAAAAGCGAGGAACTGCAGCATCTTGCTCTTGGAAACTTGGGATTTCATATAAACCATGTGAGTACTCTGAGACCACCATGCTGTGAGGAAACCCAAGCAATACAGACAGAGAAGTCCTAAAAATTTATCAAGAGAGTTGATCCATGTCTGCCTAAGCTTTTACAGTCCCCTACTCATGCACTGAGCCACCAGTCCCCTGCACATTTTATCTTCCCTTTTCTTGATATTGTCCCTGTTTGAATCGTTCATAAATCATATTTAGTCATGTTGCTTGATCTTTTTACTTATAAACTGATTCTTTTGCTTATTAAATGCAGATGAGTGGCTTTGGAGAGTTACAAAGAATCTTAGGGTTTATCTTATTGAAGTGCTCTTAGCTTTTAAAAAAAACTACCTTCAACAAGTATCCTCTCCTTCCAAAAGATTGACTTATCTAAGGTCTAAAAACTAATTAGTGATAGTTCTGGAATTTTCAGATTACAATGGGATCTTAGGACACACAGTCTAGTCTTCTTTCCACACCAGATCATAACAGCCTGTCATGCCTGTCTGTGTATAAAAAATACTTTGAATTGAGCTATTGTTGCTTGTGGTAATTAACCACGATATCCAAGGATCAAATTAAACACTAATTTGCATTACTATAATAATGCAATGAGATAAATACAGTTATATTCATTTGTCTTGTTCATGGGTAGAATAAATAAAACTCACATATTTGTCCATTCTGAAGATGCTATCATGTCTAATAAAACAAAAATACAATACATTGGTGAAACCAAGTAGGCTAAATATAACATATTTTCAACCATTTTTGAAACTACTGTTGTGAATTAAGAGTTGTCTATAATATCTTTTCAAGTCAAGTAAGAAGTCTTAATATTCACATGCTTGGAAATCATGTCTGAAGTCTCTACTATGACCCGGAAATCATTCTGTACTCCACCCATATCCATTGCTAGTGTTAAATATTAATGATGATATGTAACAAAGAAGCTCCCACTAATATCCCTTAAGCAATTAACATGTTTTACAGTTAAGGAAACTAGCGTAGAAAAATAATGAAATTTTGAACAAAAATATTCTGTCTGTGATAGTTCAATTTAAAGGTTGACTTTTATAAAAAGTTTCAAAAAGTTTTATAAAGTTGGGATTGGAACAATGGAGCAGCTTTAGGGTGTTTGCCTTGCATGTGGCTGACCCAGGATGGACCTCGTTTAGATCTCCTGGCATCCCATATGGTCTCCTGAGCCAGGAGTAATTTCTGAGCACAAAACCAGGAGTAACCCTTGAGCATCACTAGGTATGGCCAAAAAATTTTTTTATAAAGTTTATAAAAAGTTTTTTAAAAGTCTCCTATTTATGACTACAACCCAACTATAACCATGCTTGTAATCACGGTGCTCAAATAAAGATTTAAAAAATAAATTCTCTAGATTGACTGTTATAATAGGAAAAATATTCATTTTTATTAGAAATGTTGTGACTTCTCATAATGCAGTGAGCAATTACAATAATAAAGGAAATGTTCTGTTGAGTCTTATGTTGATTCTTTTTAGCTTTGTGGATCTGAGTAACCATTGTGTTGATTGATAAAAAAACACTTGATCTTGGGTGCTGTAAATTTAATATAGAGAAAAGATATAGAGATCAATATTTTGATGTGGAGGGGGTTCATCTATTGGCTGGTTGTCCACAGATGTTTAAATGAAATGAAGAAATGGAAGAATTCAAGGAATAATATTATGTATGCCATTTAAGTTTTATAGGTGATAATGACTAAGAAAAAAGTCTTTCTTTAGGATATTCATCCTAAAGAAATCTAGGAAAGCTTATTAATTATGACACTATTTCCTGTTTACAAGGTTTTTTCTACTTTTTTCCCTTGTACATTTTTACATGTTGATTACATAGGTACTTGTTATTTATTCCTGTATTCCATAAAATAAGGTAACTAAGATTATACTCTATGGTTTCTTCTCTTTTGTTGTAGTTTTTTTGGGTCACACCCAGCAGTACTCAGGGGTTACTCCTGGCTCTACGCTCAGAAATCACTCCTGGCAGGCTTAGGGGATCATATGAGATGCCGGGATTAGATCCACCATTCTTCTGCATGCAAGGCAGACACCCTACCTCCATGCTATCTGTCCAGCCCCACTGGTTTCTTTAATGATGTATAGGACCAGTGGAAATGTAGGACTAAGACAAAATGACTAACCCTTCAACAATGGCAGTGTATCTACTAAAATGATCCTGGACAAGTATTTTCCAAAGTTTAATTTTTGTAGCAGTACCATAAGGAACTCTGTAAAACAGGATTTTTATTTCATTCTATTTAGAAATATAGTATTGTTTTGGCCCTTCAATATATTGATATTTTTATATTTTTGTGTGTGGCAGAAATTATATTCACAGATAAGTTCTACACTGAGGTAACTATATTGAATGAAGTTTAACTGAAGATTTAATTCCCAAATTTATTGACCTTTAAATTGATATAGCCAAACCCCACTTTGGAAATATTACTCTATTGAATACTGTTTTCACTATGACTTGTCTTAACTGAACTCAAAAAAAGTTGTTACTAAAGAAAATAATCATAAAAGAGCTCATTGTTTCAGTACAAGCAACAATTATTTGATACAATTATTACATATATAAATACATTTTCTACATACAACCAATACCCCTTAATGTTTTTTATGCATTTCAGTGGTTCTCATGTTAAAGGCATGTTTTAATTCTAGCATTTGCACTAACTCTTTGGAAAGTTTTTCTACTTATTTGATCACAAAAATACTGCTAATCTTACCTGACAAGGCTTTAAATGCTGTTTTACAATTAAAGTTTGAATCCATTATCATTGGTATTGTCTAAACACCAAATAATGTTCTTGACACTTATCAGACAGTCAACATGATTTTTCTCTTAGTGGCTTTTGTTCTGCTATTGAAATCTTACATGTAATTTGATACATACAATTTCATGTATTTCAAATGTTTGTAATGTGTTCTTATTCTTTTGTATTTAAAAATAAGTGAAGTGGTTCATTTTAGACAAGTTGAGTAGTTTTGTTTATATTGTTTTAATAGTATATTAGTTTTGTGTTATTTGATGTTATATGATGTTGATGAGTTGCATAATGAAATGGACAAAATTTCAAATTAATTGATAGTTCTGGAAAGCAAGAATTATAATGCATTTTCAATTTATTGAATTTAAATTTGGTTATTTTATTATAATATTATTTGAGAGTAAAACAAGTTCTCCTATTTAATTTTACTTTTTTTCCCTCACTCACCCTCGTATCCTGCCCCATTATAAATTTACTTCATATTGTTTGTTACAACACAGAGGCCAATGGAATTCTCAAAACTTCAATCAATAGGGGTCAATTTGAAATAATTGTTCTATCTCTCCATGATGTTAGTAATGTCATTATCTAAGGAATTACTGGTCTGTGATTGGTGACATTTGGGCGTTCTGTATTATTGTTTAGACTCATTGAGCTTGGTGGTCTTCTACACAACTTTCTCATGAAGTGTGCTATGATCCTAATGGGCTGATGTCACTATGACATGTTTTAAAAATAATTTCTTTATTTAAACACCATGATTACAGACATAATTGTAGTTGGGTTTCAGTCATAAAAAGAATACCCCTCTTCACCAAGCAACCTTCCCATTACCAAAGTCCCATCTCTTCCCTCCCCACTCCTCACTTGTATTCAAGATAGGCTTTCTACATCTAAAAGCTGTGTCATTAAAAATTTTTATTTAGTCCCCTTATTTATTTCTGATGTGTGCTTGCAAAGCTAAAAATTTTCCTCTTAGTACTGCTTTGGTTGTGTCCCATAAATTCTGACAATTTGTGTCTTCATTGCCATTTGTTTCCAGGAATGTTTGGATTTCCTTTTAGATTTTATCTCTGACCCACTGGTTGTTCAGTAGTGAACTGTTTAGTTTCTAGGTGTTAAAGTTTTTCTTCTGTGTTTCTTTGTAGTTCACATATAATTTCAGTGCCTTGTGGTCAGTGAAGGTAATTTGTACAATTTCTATCCTCTTGTTTGTATGAAGATATGTTTTATGTGCCAGCATGTGGTCTATCCTGGAGAATGACCTATGCGCATTGAGAAGTACGTGTATCCAGGTTTCTGGGCATGGAGTGCTATATATACATATCCACTTTTTTCCATTTCACTTTTCAGAGCTAATATATTCTGGTTGGGTTTCAACCTGGTTGATCTATCAAGGAGTGTCAGGGCAGTGTTGAGATCTCCTACTATTATTGTGCTAGTATTGATATCTTCTTTCATGTTTGTCAAGAGTTGTATTAAATATTTTGTAAGTCCATCATTGGGTGCATATATGTTTAGGAGTGTGATTTCTTCTTGTTGTACATAAACTTTGATTAGTACAAAATGACCATCTCTGTCCCTTATAACTTTTCTGAGTCTAAAGTTTGTTTCATCTGATACTAATATGGCCACTCCTATTTTTATAAGGGTATTGTTTGCTTTGATAACTTTCTCCAGCCTTTGATTCTGAGTCTATACTTGTTTTGATTATTCAGATGTGTTTCTTGTAGGTAGCAAAATGTTGGATTCAGTGTTATGATCCATTTTGTCACTGTGTCTCATAACAGGTGCATTTAGTTCATTGACATTGAGAGAGATAATTGTCATGGAATTTAATGTTATATTTTGTGTAGAAGTTTGGTGTATCTTGTTGGTTTTTCTTTTCTTAAAATAGACATTTCTATTTTTCTTTTAGGGCTGGTTTTGAGTCTGTAAAGTTTCTTAGCTGTTGTTTATTCATGAAGCATGTATACTTCCTTCAAATCTGAAATTGAGTCTGGCTGTTATAGTATTCTAGGTGAAGTATTTATTTCGTTGAGTTTTGTCATTGTAGCCCACTACTGCCTTCTGGCCTTAAGGGTTTCTTGTGACAGGTCTGCTGTAAATATTTTTTTGTTTGTTAGTTTGTTTTTTTTTTTTTTTGGTTTTGGGCCACACCCAGTGACCCTCAGGGGTTACTCCTGGCTATGCGTTCAGAAGTCGCTCCTGGCTTGGGGGACCATATGGGAAACTGGGGGATCAAACCGCGGTTTGTCCTAGGCTAGCACAGGCAGGCAAGGCAGGCAGGCACCTTACCTCCAGTGCCATCGCCCGCCCCAGAATCTTAAGGATAGTCCTTTGAATGTAATTTCCCTTTTGGTTCTTGCTGCTTTCAGTATTTTGTCCCTATCTGTGGGATTCCTCATTGTGACGAGAATGTGTCTTGGGGTGCTTTTCTTTGGATCTCTTTTAACTGGTACTCTTCTGGCATGCAGGGTTTGGTTCTATGCAGTCTTTATCTCTGGGAGTTTCTCTGTAATGATGTTCTTGATTATTGATTCATCCTGGGGATTTTCCTCCTGTATTTCTGAGACTCCAATGATTCTTATGTTGTTTCTCTTGAATTTATCAAACATTTCTACTTTCATCTGTTCAAAATCTTTGAGTATTTTTTCCATTGTCTTATCATTTGCTTTCAGGTTCTTTTCCAATATCTTCTTTTGTATGAAGGTATTATGCATCTCATCTTCCAGCTCACTGATTCTGTCTTCAGCTGCTGTTACTCTTTTGGAGAGACTTTTCATAGAGTTTTTCATTTCCTCTACTGAATTTTTCAGTCCTGTTATTTCAGTTTGGAGTTCTCTGATTTCCATATATGTGTTCTTTTTAGATCAATTTATGCTTTCTTTGAGTTCTATGAACATCCTTCATATTTTTATTCTAAATTCCTTATCTGAGAAGTTAATTAGGTGGTCGGCATTTTTTGGGTCATCAGAGCTGTCATCTTCATTCTCTATGCATGCTGTTGTCCTGCATTGTTTCCCCATTGCCACACTTGAAATGTGATTCTTAATCCATGTTACGATGGGGTTTATGTTCTATAAGAAGCATGCGGTCACGGAGCAAAACAGAGAGACCACGATCTTTATTATTATTATTATTATTATTGTTGTTATTATTATTATTTATTGCTGTGCTCTTCTTTGATTGTCATCGGGATCAAGAAGTAGCATCAAGAAGTAGCTCCAGCCGTTGCTTTTAAAAGAGTCCCCTGTAGCCCAAAGCCAGACAGGAATTATCCCCTGTTCTTTATGTTGTTGTTGTTGTTTTTGGTTTTGGTTTATTTTGTGTGTGGTTTTTGGGTCACACCCGGCAGTGCTCAGGGGTTACTCCTGGCTCCATGCTCAGAAATTGCTCCTGGCAGGCACGGGGGACCATATGGGGCACCGGGATTCAAACCGATGACCTTTTGCATGAAAGGCAAACGCCTTACCTCCATGCTATCTCCGGGGCCCCCTGTTCTTATGGGCGGCGGCACTCCTACCTAAGGTTAGGCGTTTGGGAGCTGATTTTGCTGTGTTCTTTGATTGTCATTGGTGATTGGGAAGTAGCTCCAGATGTTGCTTTTAAAAGAGTCTTCATTATATTTCTAATTTTTGTCTTGTTTTTGTTTTTCTTGGGAAGGGGCACATACAGTGATGCTCAGGGGTTACTTATGGCTATGCACTCAGAAATGGCTCCTGCCTTGGGGGACCATATGGGAAGCCAGGGTATTGAACCTTGGTCAGTCCTAGGATAGCCCGTATAAGACAGATGTCTTACCTCTAGCGCCACTGCACTGGCCCCTATATTTCTAATTTTTTAATGTATAAGTTAATATAAGATAAAATAACTAATTTATTGTCACTATGTACCTTACATAACTGTGAAAGTCTTGTGATTCACAGTGATCACAATAAAAATTATTTTTAAAATGTTGAATAACAAAATAACTGATTTATATGTACAAGCTAAATTTTGCGTTTTCAAAAGTAAAGACTCAAAAGTATATATTACTTGCATAAAACTTTTAATACAGCAGTTAATTAGAAGTGTTATTCCTGTCTAGAGTACAGGCCAGTGTGGGGTGAGGAGGAAGGACACTTGGGATATTGGTGATGGGAATGTTGCACTGGTGAAGGGTATTTATACATTTATATATATAAACATATGTGTGTGTGTGTGTGTGTTATCCCTGATTTCTAATGAGTTTGAAGGATAGAAAACACACTTTCAACTCAGTCATACTATTTTAAATTTTTTTTATTTTAGAATTATGACTAATTGTTATATTGGCATAGTTTCTGAAATGTTTCTTTTTTATTGTCTGCAATGCCTGAAACTATTGTCTTATTTATAAGGATATTGTTGCATGGCATCGGTTTTTCCTTCCCCTGTCAATTCAAATTGCTCATTTGTGGGCAATTCTTTTTCACTTTATTTCCCAACAAGGATTTCCTTTTTACCAAGGTGCCAATTATACAAATCACTTTATTACAATTTGTCTCTCTTTGATTTGACCAATATCAACAGAATAATTTACTTGTCGGGGATTTCTTTCCACAATTATTACCTCCTTGGGAAGTAGCCTGCTTTAGGAAGCTAAGCTCTGCTAAAGTCTGACTACAGAAACATTTATATCCTCAATATTTCTTAGCTTGTGTGTCTTCAGGCTCCAACACAAATTCCTGAAATAAAGTTCCAATTATATGAAAAGTGAAAAATAACTTGCTTATTCTATTTTTTTCCTTTTCAATTACAGACGCCATCCATACTGTAGGGCCCATAGCCAGAGGCCACATAAATGGTTCCCACAAGGAAGACCTTGCAAATTGCTATAAATCATCTTTGAAGCTGGTAAAAGAAAATAACCTCCGATCTGTTGTAAGTACTTTCATCTTCCTTTTCCAGCCTTTATGTTTCTGAAAAGGATTTGTACAAAATGAGGTAAAAAAATACTCAAAGCGGGAAAATTAATTTTGGGGCTCCATAGTAATTGATGTAGTCTATTATTGCTTATTGTATCTCCACTCTTTTTTATCTTAAAATTGTGCCTAATGTGGGGACTTTAATCTATAGGATCCCAAAGCTGGAACAGTCTCACCTAATTTCTTCTCTCTAATTGATCTTCACATTCTGAATATATTAAGATGGTGGTGTAGTTAGAAAACTTAAAGAAGGAAAATGGCAAGCATTTAAGTTTATTGTAATAAACTTGCATATTTATGTGTGTTTAATTTTCCTACCATATATATACATACAGAAAACATGCATATATAAAAACACTACTTTAGAAAAACTCAGCAGAAATTCATTGTGTGTTTCTTGAAAGTTATTATTCTTTTAGACGTATTTATTTTTCTAAACCAGTGGCCTAGTTGGGTCTGCCACATCATGTCTGTTTTGTCAATTTAGATAGAGAGAGTTCAGAAAATGTGGATCTAATCTATTTCTTTACCAGTAAGTTAACATGAAAGGAAGACTCCATTAGCTAGATTTGGAGATGTTTATTCACCTGGTTTTCTTTTGTAACATACCCTGTGTTTATTATATGTCTATGACAGGAGGAAAATAACACTATAAAAGAGATGAGAGTGTAAATACACAATAATAATTTAATTTAAGCAAAATCCCTTGAGTTCTTCTAAATACATTACAATATTGCTCAAATTGTGGAGCAGGAATTTAGTTAAACATGTGACTTCTTAGCAGGCTGAATGGACCAGAAGAAATAATAGAATCCAGGCACATTTAAACAACCCAAAGTGGTCTCTATACATGTTCAGAAATGATTAAAAATATGAGATGCTTTGTGAGTTTGTTTGAAATAAAAGTACTTTTTTCAAGATAATTATAGATATTTGAATATTTACATAGTTATTTACAGTACAGAAGTTTTTCTCCTGTTTCCAGATTTCAATTATTTCTCATTTCATATGAATCAATAAATAAGGTTCCTTTTTTTCTTAGAGGAGAAGGCTGAGATTCAAACAGAATAGACTCAAAACACCTACTTAAACATTTGGATATTTTTGTCCTTTGCAGGATGATCAGAAAATCAGAACAGGTGTGCACATTGAGAGAATAATTTAAATTTTGTCAATATGACTTATTGATTTATAAAAGCAAGGGAACTGAAATACTTGGGAAAATGAATACGCATAAAGTTTCCAATTTGGAAAGTATTGATTTTTTTTAAAACCTGAAAAGGCATGTATAATGAATTCATTGGCATTTCTAATAATTTTAAGCCAGTAAAAAGTTGGGGAGATAAGTAAATAAAAATCTAGGGGTGAGGGGTGGAAGCAAGGAACACACTTATTTTTTTTTTTAAATGGAAAAAGAAATCTTAACTGTGAATATCTTCAAACTAATCATATTTTTAAACACATTGTTTGCTACCATAATTAAAGAATAGAAAATTTGTGGGTAAAGTTAAATTAACTCTATTGCATGACCTGCTGCTGAAACAGCTAGATTTTAGTCATTCTTATTTGGACTCTATCTTAGCTTCTCTGATAATGTTGAAGTGTTAGTAACATAGTACAAGGATAAAATTATAAGGTTATACTAAACTGATTTTATTCCAATAGTGGTAAATATAAATGAAAATGGAAACTATCAGTGAAAGTTGAAGCAAAATGTAGATCTAAATTTATCATTTTATTCCTACATGGTTGACTAGAATTGTAATTAAAGGCCTTGCATTTTATTTTCAATAATGGAACCTTTTCTTTCTCTCTTTTTTTCTTTCCCTTCTTTCCTTAACTTGTATTAAAAAGCTTATTGAATTCAGAATATCATTTATTTATATTTATAAATAAACATATTTATTTATATTTATATGTATGTATTTATTATTTTATTTATTTTTATTAATATTATTTATATGCTTATTATATTTATATTTTTCATGTTATTTCACACAGAATTTCATGTTATTTAGCATCATTATAGAAATTATAATTATGTCATAAAATTATCATTCTCATTGACAGACAGAAAATGGAAAGCATTCTTAGATATGCTACTACTACATCTGTAGATCTTTTGATATAAGCTTGTACTTTCAGACTTATCACAGTTGGGGAGAGGCAATTGACATTAAAAGCCTGATCATTATGATGGAAAAAAAATTAACTCATGTACTTAATACAGAATATTCCTTATAAACTCCTTTCCAGCATGTCTTAGTCATAGCTCTACCAATTACTGGTAGTCACAGATAAGTCATTACATTATTTTGTAAATTTAATTTTATACATTGAGATTCAGTTAATATATTGCTATTACTTCACTTGTATAAATCTTGAGGTTATTACTGTTATTAGGTGTGAAAGTAAATGTAAGAGGTCGTTGAAAACCACCATTTTAATTGGCAACATCATTACAATGATAAATATTTTCCTGTGTTATGGCTTGAAACTTTGGAGAACTTGTTAATATTTCTGCTTTGATATATATTAAAATAACAGATCTCTTATCACATCATATATAATATTATTGACTAAGACTTATATCACATTTGTTTCTTGGAACAGCCCCTGAAGTTCTCAGATCTTAGTCCTGTCTCTTTTCTCAAGGGTCGTTCCAAGTAATTCTCAGGAGACCATACTTAATATTTTGAAAGCAAAAATCTAATAATATATATCAGAAGTATAAATGACCAATAAAATTTATATTAAAATAATTGTATTTATATTAATTACTAATAGTTTGGCTGTTAAATATGTATTTCTAGCACAGAAAATTTCAGATTAGTCAGTTAATGTATTCATTTGAATGAAATTATGCTAATTTTTACCACAGATAACTTTCTTAAATTTGTATTCTCATATATGCTTTCAAATACACTCATCTTGCTATGTTTTCTTCCACTATGGGGTGCTTGACAGCAATCTTACAAAAATAAATAAATAATTGATTCTTTATCTGCAAGAAAGTTTACCTCTGTGGAAATAAGGTAAATGAAATAATTGGATGTTTTACCAATGATCCCAAAATATAAGTGATCTATAACTGCAATTCAAGTTTAAGGGCATTATAATATCTGGATACCGTAGTATATAGAAATGATGTTTAATAGCATAAAGACAGACTGAGAGTCTGGAGACTAGTACCACATTTCAGGAACTTGCCTGGTATATCGCTGGCCCAAGTTCAATCTTTTTTTGTTTGTTTGTTTTTGTTTTTGTTTTGTTTTTGGGTCACACCCGGCAGTGCTCAGGGGTCACTCCTGGCTACATGCTCAGAAATTGCTCCTGGCAGGCCCAAGTTCAATCTTTAATACATCTTATCTTATTGTTCTTCAAGCATCACCAGGAATTTTTCCTGAGCATAGATAGATCCAGGAGTAAGCCTGAGTTCTTCTGGATATGACCCCAAAACCTCTCCTGACCACCAAAAGACAATAGGCTGAAATGTTTTGCATGACGTTTTGACTTTCTCTGTCTACAAGTGACTTTGCATTTTTGCTTCCATTTCATTGTCTGTAACTTTTCATATATTCCTATCTACCTGAAAATACTCAGAGAAATGACAAGAAGTAAATAAACACTTTAATGGATATCACTATTTATTTGCAAAAATAAGCATTTTAGAGTCATAACAGAAGACTAAGACATGCTTTTCTGTAATTTCTCAGAGATACAAGTTCTTCAAAGTTTTATTCTAAAAGCAAAAAAATTATTTATCTATTACACATTAATAATAATCTAGTACTTACTGCATATAGGTAGCTTAAGGGAGCATTTAAGATTTCAAAAATGTAATGGTTGTAGATATTTTAAGGGAACATCTAAGGTTTCAAATATGTAGTGTTTATCTGCAAACACACAGTTTGTGTCCCTGATAATCCAAACATATAAAATGACAATATATTTCCAATTTTATTATTTGAAATACTTTGGAGTTCTCTTACAGCTTCTAAAGATCTTATAACAGATGTCAACAATTCTATAATTAATGAGAAATTTATGATGGTCAGACATAATTCTTTCTCTGCAATGTACCCTTAAACTGCAAATGCTCATGAGATCAGGATATAATTAATTTTCTAATACCTTCATATAAAGAAATAGAGACAATTACTTTTCAATTTGGCAGCATAAATTAGAGAATAATGAAAGCACTGAACAACTCAACCAGAAGAAGAGGTTTGGAAAGGAATATATGAAGAAAGGCTTTGACAAACATAAAACCAATAAATAAATGTCATTTAACTTCAAGTTTAGTTAAAAAAAGATATTTGAAATTAAAAAAAATAAAGGAATTTAGTTATATATAACTACCTAGAACTAAGGCAACTATTAGTTGGATTTATTGTGAATAAAATTTTGCAATTTGATAATATAATCTTCCTTTTAGTAAACGAAAAGAATGTGCCTGGAGTGATAGTACACCAGATGGGCATTCACCTTGCCTGCAGACAATCCAGGTTGGATTCCAGTCTTCCCTATGTTCCTCCAAGCACCAGGAGTAACTCCTGAATACACAGCCAGGAGTAATCCCTGAGCGCTACTGCATGTGACTCCCAAAACAAACAACACTATTTGAGGAGTGAATATTTTCTAGCATGTCTCTTTTCTGTCCATTACTTTTAATGGCTGTATATACAGATATAACCACAAATCAAATTAATTAACAAATCCAATGACATTTATTTTCCCTGAACTCATCAGTGCAGTTTTATTAAGACTATTTGAAGAGGGGCAGGTGCTAAAGCATGGCAGTAGGGCATTTGCCTTGCACACAGCTGACCCAGGACTGACCTAGATTCGTTCCCCAGCATCCCAGATGGTCTCCCAAGCCAGGCTCGATTTCTGAGTGCATAACCAGGAGTAATTCCTGAGCTTCACCGGGTGTGACCCAAATAACAAAACAAAACAAAACAAAAAAAGACTTATTGAAGAATAATTTCCTTGATTATTCTAATATGCATTCTCCTTCACAACCACAGGATTTCAAATGAAACAAATTTGACCAATTTCTCCTGCCCCTAGACCTCATGTGCACATGTATCTATTTTATTATGACATGTTGCAAATATAATTCACTTATTTTCCTCTAACTCAGTTCCCCTTGGGAAGAAATCACATATACACAAATTCCATTTTGTATCTATCCTTGATAATCATAAGTTGATTTCAGTCTAGCAGAAATATAATGTACCATGTTTAGGCTAATTAGAGAACAAATGAGTTTTTAATGGTGCTACAGGAAAGAAGTAGATAGAAAAATCAGGAAAAATACAGATGTTTACCCCTAAATCCTGTGATGGAGTAAAGATATATATATATATATATATATATATATATATATATATATATTTCATTCTTAGAATCACAGTATTTAATTGCATGAAATTGATAAATGAATACTCAAACTATTGAAATAATTGAAACATTTTCATGTTCAGTACAGTGTCAGGGCTAGAGAAAATCAGAAGGACATTTTTAGACTGGAGGAAGACAATACACAAATGGGACAAATTTTTGGATATATATTACATATGAAGGGAAATCTGTATTTAGGAAATATTCACTAAAGGCAGACAATTAGAATTTATTGATACCATTTCATTTTGTACAAGGTACTGTTGTTCAGGGTAGGTTCAATATGATTCTATGCTATTTATATTTTTGTTGTGATAAAATATTTCATAATTTTTGTATTTTTAAAAAATTGCACATGTATTATTTCATAAGTTTAGTTCTCACTCACATTGACTGACTATAGACTTTGTGGTGACTATTATAACTGCCATGAAGGCAACCATTGTATTAAGTTTGGTCAATATTCATCCTCATTATGCTTTATGAAAAAAGCAACAGGTACATGGTACAGGTACATATTCATCCTCATTATGCTTTATGAAAAAAGCAACAGGTACATGGTACAGGATGTTCCTTATTCCTTTAGTCCTGGTGACTTTGTTAAACTTAGTGTAAATAAACACATCTTCTCAGTCCATCTTCTTTAGACAAAATTTATTGATCTCCTTAAGTGATATTTCTTAATGCCTACATTATAGATGTGCTTGTTAATGTTAACAGTGTATTCTCTGGTCCCTTATATATTAATGGAAATAGACCCATCTTCTTCTCCCTGCTCCTTGTACCTGGACTCATGCAGTCAGAATGAAAGATAAAAGCAGAGCATGAAGGTATTGTGGATGGGGGAGAGCAAGGTTGCCGTGTTTTAATATTATTCTTTATCCTCTGTCTTATTCTATGTTTATAATTTGAATTTGCATTTCTCCAAAGCAAACTATTTAACCATCAAATTCCATTTTTGGAACCTAATCCTTAGTGCAAAAACAATGTGGGCTAGATAAGGTTGAAAGTGTGGAAGTCTGGCAGGCGATGGAGGGAGTTGGACTCCTAGCATGACTCAATGTATGACCAGTATACTTTTTCTTCAGAAAAGATTCTTATTTTCTTTAAAAAAGATATCATAAGATTTAGTCTCTCAGCGTTATCAAAATGGGAAGTCATGGATTCATAGTTTCTTTTTTGATGTATGCTAAGGACTTCCAAGATTCCAACATTGCTTGAGCCTTAATACCTCAACTATTCTGTAGAACACAGCTTCATAATTCCCAATGATATTAAGTACTAGAAAAGACTTTCCATTGATGCAATGTGATGCACCAAGTTGATTTTGATTCTTTGTTTTGATTTGGGGGGTTAGGCTTTGGGGTCACACCCAATGATGCTTAGGGTTTACTCTGGGCTCTGCAATCAGTGATGCAGCACTTTATAATCTCTGAGTCAGAGTATGTAATGGAAAAAATGATTTTAAAATTTTTAAAATATAAATACAAATCATTTTTAATTAAGGTAAACATAGTTGTTTCATAAGTAAAAAGGTATACATGAATTTGGTAAATTTCTGTGATTATGGTATTTTTTGGTGTGTGTTATATGTGTGTGGCACCAGAACTAAAACTTTGAACTTCACAAATTCTGAGGCATAGACTTCCAGCAAACCACATATTGCTCACCTTGTTTGTGAGAATGACCGATTAAAATCTCCATAGGTGTTTTGGTATCGTGTCTAACTGTTCCTTCATATAAATGCCATATAATATATATACATATATTACATATAATACATATAATATACACATATAATACATATAATATATAATATATGGAAATATTACAAAAGCTCATTGGAAGAAAACACCCAATATTGATAGCAATTGTTCTAAGCTAAAATGTGTTCTTTACCTCTGTGGACCACAGATTTTTAAATTTTAATGGAAGAGATGAAGAACCTAAAACATTTTAGGGCTACCTCTAAACATTGTGGCAATAAGCAAATTTGGGTTTTTACATTTAACTGTTTCACTTGATAAGTTTTTATTTTGAAATGTAGTGAACCTTATTTTCTTATCCAAATTCTCTTCTGAGAGGGTTGCCAATGTAATGAGTTCTCAATATGAAATTTCTAAATGACGGTTTTATTTCATGATCTGTTGTTGCCACACCCGGATTTACATGCAACTACCTGCAAGATCCTCCCATTCCTGGGAGGGGGCTTGAGGAACGGATTTATGTGTAACTTTACCTGCAAGACCCTCCTATTCCTGGGAGGGGTTTTGGGAATGTTAGATAAGGCTTCGACCAGAAGGGCAAAAGGATTTTGGCCTGGATAGGATTGAGATTTGCATTTACCTGGATGAAGAGGTAGCAGAAGGCTAGAGATGGCTGATAAAGGCTAGACACAGGGCAAGCTAAAAATAGCATGTATAAATGGTTATAATATAGAAGTCACACATGTTGGCTAGGGCATGAATAAAGCTGATATTTCCTGAAGTCTGCTGTGAGTGAATTGCCTTCTTCCCGCCGCCTGAACTTGCAGACCCGCCTGTTAATGGGGGGGTGGAGCCACGTGTTCAGGGCCTAAGGACAAAGGCCTCCATCTTCTTCTAGCCCATCCAAAGGACATCTTTATTATTTAAAGCAACAATCTGGATTTACATTACAGGACATATCAATCAATGCAGTTCTTTCTTCAAGATTACTTCTGCAATTATAAAAAGAGTTGACCCTTTAGTTGTTTTTGCTTTTCTGTGGTTTCACCATGACTATACTGATAGCTCTTCATAGTACCTTTTTTTGACAGTATTGGTCTGCTTTTCTCAATTTATTTTAAAACTAGTCTTACTTCTAAGTTCATTTATAACCATGATTAAAGTTTTCATGTCTTTCCTAGCTAGATTGTAAACAGCTGTGTGACTAATGAGACCATCAGTAATTAATAAGAAGGAAAGTTATTTTTGCATTTACTTCACTTGTGCTTCACTACCTAGTTTATTGCAAGCATTCCTATATACCATTTTATTTTTTGATCAAATTCTCAATATATTTGCCAGGTGCTAATTTAGTCAAATAGAAAATAGTTAAATCAATAGTTTTTTTCTTTCCTTTTTCTTTTTTCTCATCCTTTCTATAGTATCCTATTTGTGCAGAGAGGTATAAAATATTTCTGCAAAAATAATTTTTGTTGACATTGTTACTGAGAGTAGCAAGTGATCAAATAGGCAGCAGAGATGAGAAGAAAAATTTAATTATGGTAATTCATTGGAGACTTACATGGTAAAACAATATTTTCATATACTACACAATTAATATCATCATGTGACCAACTCATATGAGTTATTTTGTTGTTGTTTTGGGGAATTTTGGGGGTGGCCACACCCTGCAGTGCTCAGGGGTTACTCCTGGCTCTGCACTCAGAAATAATTCCTGGCAGTCTTGGGGGACCATATGGGATGCCAGAGATCAAACCGTGGTCGACCATGTGCAAGGCAAAAGCCCTACCTGCTGCACTATTGCTCTGGCCCCATCATAAAATATTTTTGAGGTAAAATTACATTAATCATACAGCCATGAAATAAAGTTACAGCATTAAGTAACATATTTTGAAACTTTACTTTGTGCCAGGTACTATATTAGTATTTTAATCTCAAAATAGGCTTGAATTACTATAGTTTCTTCACTTTATAGATGAAGAATTGGGACCATAGTGACATTGAGTAAATTGCCTGTGCTTTTTATCCCTTTAAAAAGTGGCACTGGTAAACTAAGGTCAATAGAATCCAATGGTTTGTGTAATAGTTTTATCCTTTCTCCTTTCCTCTTCTATTCTATATTTTTCTTTCCCTTTGACCTGTGGTTCTTAGTAATAATGCCTTAAAGGGAGAATATTATGTGAGTGGCTCTGGGAAATCATAATAATTGGAATATTTAAATAGCATTTTTATACAAGGCCAAGGTTACAACAAAATGTGAACTGGTCAAGCATACTTCAGAAGCTGTCTAACTTGCTACATATGTTAATGTTTTATTGGACAGGCATATATATATTATGTATATATATAAACATAGTGTTTATGTGTGCAGGGACAGTATAGTGTGCAGGACCCTTGCACATAGCCAATTCAGGTTTGATTCCTGACAACTCACATGTGCACTCTAGAGTGTAGCCTGAAATGATATCATAACAGAATCATGAGTAAACCCTGAGTACTGCCAGAAAAGCCCTCCCAAAGCAAACCCAACCCCCCAAAAAAGGGGGGGATCTATTTTTAAGTGACAGGACATTATGGTGCTATGTATTTCTGCTCTGGTTATATACAGATCACTATGAAAACTAAAGAAGGTGTGTGTTTGCTCAAAATTTTTCCAAGACTGCCTAAGAATAATCATGCCATTAATGACCATGTCACTGTTTGAGTCTGCATTTGTTGATATTCTTTTCACAGTAATCCTCTGCAGAAATATCTTTTTCTGATTACTATATCATGTTCTATATAGTTTATTAAGTGTTGCATGAATCATTATGTAAGTCATACCCAGTCTTTCTATAGTAAAGTAGAAATTGAACTATAATGCCATTTCCTTTCCCTTTTATCTTATACTCAGAGATTCTATGTTCTCAGGGCATACTTCTACCTATATTTGAGGGATCCCCTGGCAAGGCTCCGGTGGTCATTGGTCATTGAAGCTAGGTCAACCGAATGCAAAGCTAGTGCTCTAACCACTGTATTATATTTTGGCTCTTTATATATAAAGATTGATATGTTGTCTTGATTTGGGTTCTATTGGAGACAGATCATGAGACAAGCACAGTACTTTCTTTCAGACTAGAAAAGGTACATTCTTCAAAGGAGTGAAGAAGGAAGGAAAGAGAAGTAAACCAAAGATCTCTTTATCAAGCAGGTTTCCACTAGAAGCAGCTGATACTATCCTGATATACCCACTTGTTTCTTATAGAACATGTTTGAAATTCTTCTCTACAAGGAAAGGAAAACTAAATTATTTGTTTTATATTTATCTCTGGTTGGCTGATGATTTCTTGTTTGCCTATTTGCTAGTTTTTGGATCCAATAGCAATGTAAATGATGCTCTCTTATACTTACAAGTATTTCTCAGGTACTTGTAGGGTGTTCAACAATTCTATTCAATCTTTTTAGGTACATTTATTTTTTTCTCTGTTATTTATATTGTTTCAGCAAGGAAATAATTACAATGATTTGAAAATGAATTCAATAAACTTCCTTGATAATTGTCCTCAATCAATAGGTAGAAATCTAGAAAACATAATAGCTTAAAAGAACCTAATCTATTAAATAATTTATATAAAAATAACGATAAAATAAAATAACTAAATAAACTTTCAGGGATGGGAAACTTACAAGATCAATAATAGTCACTTTGCCTCTATTATGTTTTCAAAAGCTATTCACATATTTTATTAAATATATCTATTTTAAGAATTAAATTATTGGGGGGGGGTTATTTCTACCTATAATCCTGCAGGAATTAGACCGGATTTGGTGCTCAGGTATTATTCCCAGCAGTGCTCACAGGGAATGATAGGAATCAAACAAAGGTTGGCAACATGCAAGGAAAGCACTTATCAAAAATAAAATCTCTCTGTGACTCAGTTAAAGTATTGATGTTAATATAATACTTTGAGCTATTATTTGGGGTCTAGGAGAGTAGGGTACATTTGATAACTCCATAGGCTCACATATCAATATTGGGTCTCCTGCATGCAAAAACATGAATAATATTACATAGATACAAATAATAAATTAATATTTAGGCCCATTCCCTTCCCCAGTGGTCTGGAAAGAGCTGGGGGCATCCAGCCTGCTAATAACATGGTTCATTCCACTGGTAACCTTTAAAAATAAGTCAGTAAGCACTGGGGAGATTTTTCAGTTAGAAATTGTAGAACAGTGAGGAGAGTAAACAACTATCATAAGAAATAAATTTTGATATTAATAACCAAATATACACTTATCACAATATCTTAGCCTGACTTAAAGAAATTACTCAAGCAGGCATATCAAGGATTTTTCTCTTTGTTTTTTAATAGAATGATTCAAGGTGTTTGCTGGAAGTTAGTTATATACTGGGATCATGAGTTCTAGGCAGAAAGAAGACAAGCTTGACAACTTTTAATATTTGTGAGTGAGTTGTTACTATAACAGATGTCATTTCAGAGATATAGTGCAGCAGGTAAGGCACTTGTCTTGCAATTGGCCTTACCTGCATTCAATCTCTGATATTGCCCAAGAATGATTTCTGAACTCAAAACCAGGAGTAAACCCTAAGAACACCTGAATATAACCCAAAACAAAGCAACACAAAAGATGCCTTAGATGTCTTTCCAGCACACTCAAGGGAGTTTTGCAAAACATTTGTTACAAAGAGAGAATACTGTGTATAATTGGATTAAAACATTGTTTTAAGTGAAGTTTTTTTGTTGTTGTTGTTGGCATCCTTCTATGCCAAATTAATGTGGTCTAGAGATTTTCATTCTTTAACTCAAGCATCCAAGTTCTATGCTTCAAATGTAGCATCTATGTCAAATGTATCATAATTAAAGTGATTAGTGCTATGTACTATGTATGCATGAAGTTAGAAAGGTGAATATAATGTATAGCTACTAGAGAAATACTGTCATAATATTATGCCACTTTGTCTGAAATTTTTCTCAGCATCATTTTTCTCAACATTTTTCTCAACAGCGTATAATACTAACATCATATAATACTAACATTTATTCAACATACAAAATTTTTGGCTTCCAACATTGTTTGTATATAAAATTGTTCATCAATTATATGTGAGAAGTGAACAATTCAATTAGAACTAAACTTTGATTTCATTGCAACAAAAACATTTGTTCAAATCATTTCTTCCTGTATTAAATTACATTATTTAATATTTTCTCAAAAAATCTTGCAGCATGATCATTATTTTTTCTGTAAGAATGTCTAAAAAATTTTAATTTCCTCAAGATTTTGAATTTTTCATCAAATGTGCAACTACACAGAGTAGATTTAGATCTAAATCTACTATCAGAGCAAGGCAAATTGATTTTAAATGAAAGTACTTACTTAAATTTTGCCAAAATTTTCAACTCAATTTTTTTGGGTCTTTCATTAGATTTGGACACATATCCAGGAAAAATATTACTATTTTCCACAATAGTATTTTTCATAGAAAATTCTGATCCAAGCACATTGTGAAATTAAGTATATTACAGTCATATTTGCATAGAATCAATACACAGATTTGCACTATCAGTTTTTGTCTTTGTTGTTTTATTTCTTTATTAATTTGTTTTTTAAGAACTATGGTTACAAAATTGTTTAGTTTTGGGTTTCAGTCATAAATTATACACCATTTTCCCAGTGTAACTTTCCTGCCATTGATGCTCCCCGATTTCTTCCCTATCCCCTACAGCCCTCTCTCACCTGTTTTAGGAAAGAAAATTTGCTTTTCTCGCTCCTCTTTTTTCTCTTTCCTTTTTGCCTTATTTTTGTTTGTTTGCTTTGCTTTTGTTTTTTGGTTTTTGGTTTTTGGGTCACACCTGGTGGCGCTCAGGGTTACTCCTGGTTATGCACTCAGAAATCACTCCTGCCTTGGGGGACCATATGGGACACCGCAGTCTGTCCTAGGTCAGCCGCAGGCAAGGCAAGCACCCTACCACTGCGCCACCATCCCTCTTTTTCCTTTTAAAAGTCTTTTTTTTTTTTCTTTAGTTTTTTAGCTTTTGGGCTTACCTGACGGTGCTCAGGAGATACTTCTGGCAGGCTCGGGGAATCATGTGGGATTCCGGGGACTGAACCCAGGTCCATCCCCGAAATGTAGCATGTAAGGCAAACTACTGCTATGCTATCATTCCAGCCCCTTTCTCTTTCCTTTTTGACACTCGTCTGCACTATTGTAAATGGAGGAGTGCTTTGTGTGTCACTTTCTCCCCTTTCAGCACAGTTATTTTCCAGAACAATCAGTTCCAACTATATAGTCTTTATCTTAGAAGACTCTTCTCTACCTGCAATCACTGCTATTTTCTGCAAGTTTCCTACCCTGAGCTGGACCTCCTAAACATTAATTATATTGTCTCTGAATATTGTTACTATACTATCTCTTGTTTTTATCATATCCCACAGATGAGCAATATTATTCTATGTCTACCCCATCTTCTAACTCATTTTACTCATATAATAAATATTTTCTATGTCCATTCATGTATAAGCAAATTTCATGACATCATTATCTTTATAACCGCATAGTATTCAATTGTGTAGAAATATCACAGTTTCTTTATCCACTCATCTGTTTTTGGTCACCTGGGTTTTTTTTTTAGATTCTGGCTATAGTAAACAGTGCTTCAATGAACATGAGTGCAGATATAATTTTGTAGTGTGTTTTTGTGTTTTGAGGTTATAATCCTAGGAGTGGTGTTGCTGGGTCAAAGAAATCTTAATTTTCAGTTTCTTAAGTTTTATCCATTGTATCCTAGTCATTATTTCCTTTGAAGTGCAGAAGCTTCTCCATTTAATGTAGTCTTATACATACTTGAAGATGGATTAGCTTCGATGTCATGGAGTGTTCTACCTATGTTTCCCTCTATGTGCCTTATGGTTTATGGTATGATTTCAAAGTCTTTAATTCATTATGATTTGTCCTTTGTGCATGGTGTTAAGGAGACGTCTAAGTTCATTTGTTTTTCATTTAGTTAATCATTTTCCCCAGCACCACTTGGTGTCTTGGTCTGCTTTGGGTAACAAGGTGATGTTAGCTTCTTAAAAACTATTTGGGAGTGTTTCAGGATTGTCTGGAAGACCTTGAAAATGATTAGCAGTTGATTGATGCTCTTTAAATATTTGAAAGAATTCACTAGTTAACTCATCTAGGCATTCAATTTCCTCAATAGTTATAGGCCTTTTCAGGTATTCGGAATCATCTTGGCTCAGCTTTGGAAAGTTGTAGGAAACCAAAAATTTGTCCATTTCTTCCAGGTTATTGTGTTTTATAGCATAAAGATTTTCAAAGTAAACTCTGATTACCCTTTCTGTATTATCTGTAGTTAAATCCTTTATTTTCATTTTTGATTCTACTTATTTAATTTCTCTCTGTTAGTCTTGTTCATTGTTTATCAACCTTGTTTATTTTTTTAAAGAACCAACTATTTCTTTCATTGATCTTTTGAATTAGTTTTGGGTTTCCAGTGCATTAATTTTATTAATTTTGCTTTGTTTTTGTTTTTTGTTTGTTTGTTTTGTTTTAGGGTCATACCAGGCAGTGCTCAGGGGTTACTCCTGGCTCTCCACTCAGAAATATCTTCTGGAAAGTTTAGGGGACCATATGGAATGTGGGGGTTTGAATTACCGTCCTTCTGCATGCAAGGCAAATGCCCTGCCTCCATGCTATCTCTCAGGCCCTTGGTCTACTTTTTATTATTTCCTTCTGCCTAGCTATTTTCAGCTCATTTTTGTTGTTCATTTTCCAACATTTTATGCTGTGACATTAAGTTATTTTATAGGCCTCTTCTTCCTTTTTGATGAATGCTTGTAAAGCTATAACTTTCCTTCTTAATATTGCTTTTTCTGTGTGTCCCATAGATTCTGGTAATTCGTGTCTTCATTCTAATTTGTTTTCAGGAATCTTTAAATTTCTTCTTTGATTTTTATCTATGACCTAGTGGTGGCTCAGCAGTGAACTGATTTATTTGTAAGTGTTAAAGTTTGTCCTCTGTATTTGTTTGTAAGTCACCTATATTTTTAGTGCATAAGGTCTGAGAAGATTTTAGAAATAATTTCTATCCACTTGATTTTTATAGAGGTCTGTTTTATGGCCTAGAATATAGTCTATCTTGGAGTATGACCTTTGTGCATTGGAGAGGAATGTGCATTCAGTTTTTCAGAGATGAAGAGCTAAAAAATGCTCTCTATATGTCTATTAAGCCACTTACTTTCATATCTTCCTTCAGAGCCAGTGTATCTTTAAGTTCTTTTATGGTTGATTTGAGTCTGTAATTTTCTTTTATTTCTTTTCTTTTTTTGTCACACATGACAGATCTCAGAGTTTACTCATGGATTTATGCTAATAAATCACTCCTGGTAGCCATGGTAGAACATATGGGATGCTGGGGATCAAATCCAGGTCTGTCCCAAGTCGACAACGTGCAAGGCAAACACCCTGCAGTTCTGCTATCGCTCTAGCCATGAGTCTTAAAATTTTCTGACTTGTTGTATATGTATGAAGCTGTGTATTCTTTTTTCAAACCTGAAAGTAAGTCTGGCTGAACAAAGAATTCCTAGGAAAAGGTTCATTTCATTGACATATATTTGGACCAATGTATTTGGACCGTAGGATTGCTTTTGATAAATCTGATGTAGATTTTAAGGCTGCCTCTTTGTATGTAATTTTTCATTTTTATCTTGCTTACCTTAATATTCTATTCCTATCAGTAGTATTCAAAATCTGACTAAGATGTGCTGTGAAAGTGCTTTTCTTTGCATTTCTT
The DNA here is from genome assembly GCA_004027635.1 of Crocidura indochinensis. Classification (NCBI taxonomy): domain Eukaryota; kingdom Metazoa; phylum Chordata; class Mammalia; order Eulipotyphla; family Soricidae; genus Crocidura; species Crocidura indochinensis. Next base: position 26,550 of record PVKC010002231.1, read on the forward strand.
TTTAGCATCTCTTATGGCATCCTGTATTTGATTGCATGCACTCTTTAGCTCTGGAAACGTCTCTCCAATGATGTCCTTGACTCTTGATTTTCCATGGGAGTTTTATTTCTGGTACTCTGAGATTCTAATAATTCTTATCTTTTTCTATTGAGTTTATTCCTGACTTCTATTTAAATCAATTTACATGTTTTGAGGATTTTCCCCATCGTCTGATAATTTATTTTAAGACTCTTGTACAACCTCTGTTGTATGGAATTTTTATTCATCTATTATTTTAGCTCACTGATTTTGTCCTCATCTGCTGTTACTCTGCTGTTATTCTTATGGTTAGTTTTTAATTTTGCATACCAAGATATTCAGTTCTGTTATTTTATTTTGAAGTTTCTTTTTTCCTTCCTAATTTTATAACTTCTTGAGTCTTGCTTGTGGTTTGTCAATTCACTTTATGCTTTCTTTGAGTTCTTTGAAGATTCTCCATAATTTTCTCTGGTCCTTATCTGAGAGGCTGTATAGTTGTTTTGTTCTTGTAGAAACTTTATAGCTACCATTTTCATTCTCTAAGCATGGAGGGAAGTCTGAATTATTTTCTCATTATCATTTATTGTTGTTTTCTATATGTGTACAGAGGAGAAACTAGTTTGCTGTTGGTCTCTCTCCCTCCTGATGGGACCGCATTCACCTACGTGGCAGATGAGATTCCAGGCAGATGCAGAGAGGAAGCTTGTTAGTGGGTAATCTTTCTTCCACTTTTAGTGTTTTATTTTTCACTAATCCAACCAACAGTATTAGTTCATTGCATCATGGCAAGATAGTCTATTCAAAACATGAACCACAACCACCTGTCATTAAATTTGAACAAAGGGGTAATTTTGGAATATATAGAGAGGGTTAATAGTCTAAAGCAAATGCCATGGCTTTAAACTTAATTTTTTTTATTGGAGATGCTCAATTTTTTAAGAGCATTGTAAAATTTTAGTTATTCTTAAGCTATCAAATTGAGAGAATAGGGGCCAGAGAGATAGCATAAAGGTAAGGCATTTGCCTTGCATGCAGAAGGATGATGGTTCGAATCCCGGCATCCCATATGGTCCCCTGTGCCTGCCAGGCATCATTTATGAGCATAGAGCCAGGAATAACCCCTGAGCGCTGCTGGGTATGACCCCTCCCCCACAAAAAAATAAAAACAAAGAAAGAAGAATTGAGAGAATAAAAGGAAATAACAAAACCAATAGAGTTTTTAAATAAAAATGATTTTATTAGTATCAACAAGGCCCTCTAGCTTTATTGATGTAGAATTCAGCAGTTTCAAAGAAGACATTTTTAATATAATTAATATTACAGATTGACTTAAGCTATGTCTTTTTTTGTTTGTTTTTGTTTTAGGTTTTGGTTTTGGTTTTTGGGCTAGTTAAGCTATACCTTAACTAACTTATTATCTTTGTTAGAACACATTTATGCTTCTAAAGTACTTATAGAAAAATGTGTGTTCAGTGTATATGATGGAAATCATACTGTGTTTAGTTATTATTATTATTATGATATAAGTTCATCAATATATTTAACCAAGGTAGTTAAACCCCTGTGAATGGTTTTAGTGCAGTCTATATGTTCCGAGGTCATTTTTGGTGCACTTTCTTTCCTAAAAACATGATATCAGTTTTGGTGTAAGCTGTTCCAGAGTTTATGCAACATAAAAACATTGCCAAAAATATTAAAGTCAAAACTAACCTCATTCCGGCAAAGGAAAATGGCAATGTATGCAATTGGGGTGGGAGAGGAGAATAATACATTTGGAATGTGAAATTAAGAGTTGAAGACTTGGGGCTGGAGAGATAGCACAGCGGCAAGGGTGTGATTTCTGACCATAGATCTAGGAGTAACCCCTGGGTGATTTCTGACCATAGATCTAGGAGTAACCCCTGAGCTCTGCTGGATGTGACCCTCCCCAAAAGAAAACAAAAACAAAAGAGAGTTGAAGACTTACCTACATGATTCTTGATTGCAGAATTCCAAGCCTTTCTATCATCTGAACCTTTCTACAGATATTAGATATGTATCGAAAGTGTGCTTGGGGGCAGAGCAGGGACACAAGGGGTAAGGTATCTGCCTTTCCCGTGCTAGCCTAGGATGGACCACAGTTCCATCTCTCGACATCCCATATGGTCCCCAAAGCAAGGAGTGATTTCTGAACGCATGCCTCTGAGCCTAACCAGGTGTAATCGAAAAAAAAAGGCAAGTTTTGCTTGGAAGAAGATCAGATATTAAGCAACTGTTGTCACTTGTACGAATTTGCTCTATCATAAAGACTTAGGAAAGAGTTAGTTCTAAACCTGTAATTCATTGAGCTCAAGGTGAATATAGATTGTTTTTGTATTTCTAAGCCTGAGAAATTGTAGTGTCAAATGAGAGCAATGGTTACTTCAGAAATGACATTGACCTATTAGTGTCATGATGCATGTTCATTACTTGGTGTTACTACTTCTAATCACTTTTTTATTTTATTTAATCACTGTGAAATAGAAAGTTAAAAGTTCAGGTTTCAGGTGTACGATGTTCCAACACCAATCCCTTCACCATAGTCTACTTTCCTCTACCAATTTCCTCTACCAAGTTTCCCACCTGCTTCCCCAGTCTGCCTCTATAATATATACTATTATTACTGAAAAGGTATTATTTATGACACTTTGTCCTATCAGCAACTTGTCTTGATTGGTTACTTCTTTTGAACTGTACTGAACTGTACTTGACATATTTAGTAAATCTTATCTATATCTCAAAAAATTTCTTCTATGTTTAATTACTTAGCATATGCGTTTCATGCATGCCATTTGTTTTTCTTAGAACATTAGATAATCTCAAATAATACAATATATTTTTGTAATTTCTGAATTACAGTTAATAGCAAACTTTTATATTATTATAACTAATGATTGATGAACTGTGAATATTTATATATGATAAAGTCGATTTGTATCTATTTAAAATTATTAGTAATAAAACAAATGTGATAAATATTTTAAATATAATAATGATAATTGCAGTAGTATGTGTATCTTAGATGTTATGCAGATAAGACGAAAAAATAAGTATAGGAGGGGCCAGAATGATAACACAGTAGGTAGGATTTTGCCTTCATGTAGCCTACCTGGATTCAGTCCCAGGACCCCAGAAATCATATAGTCCACCAAGCTTACCAGTAGTGATTTCTCAGTGCAGAGCCAGGAGTAACTTATAAGCATTGAAAGGTGTGGCTACCCCCGCTAAAACGCATAGATCATATAATATTGTTCTTTAAGAGTAATTTCTAACAAATACAAATGAGCAATTATTATGGTACAGTATTTGTTTCATTTAAGGTATATTTACTCTTAGGCAAGAGAAATAGCAAAGTGGTAGGACGTTTGCCTTGCATGAGGTCGACCAAGGAGGGGCCCAATTCGATTCCCGACATCCCATATGATCTCCAGATATTTTCAGGGGTGATTTTTGAGTTCAGGGCCAGGACTGACCCCTGAGCATCTACAGGTGTGCCCAAAAACCAATCATATCAATCAATAAATAAAGTTAAAGAAAAGATATATTACTCTTATGGCATTTATATTTTACTGGTAGTTATTTCCATTATTCAGAAATTTTTCAGAGCATTTATATACTTTATATTATTACTATTAATATTATGTTCCTGAAAGATAATCATATCATCATTATATGCTCAGCTTTTTATGAGAAATAATATTTTTGAAATTTGAGGCCACACCTAGTGTGGGAATCCAGGGCTTACTCCTGGCTCTGCTCTCAAGACTCACTCACAGTGGCGGTTGATTGAGCATATATGGAGGGTTGGAGATCATATGGAGAGTTGGAGATCTATCACATGCAAGGCAAGTTTCCTAGCAATTGTACTATTATTCAGTCCCTGATTAGTGATTTTTTTAGAAAGTTGAGATGAATATATAGATTAAGCAAATGAAAAGTTGTATCAAATGGAAATAAAAGAACACTCAGTAATATCCAAAAGATGATATGTGTATAGTCCCATAAAGACAGCACAACATATATTTCTGAATATCAGGTTGTTTTATTGTATAGTTTAAGAAATCAACCAGAAATCTCTCTGGAGAAACAAGTCAAAAGATTTATTACATGAAGTCCAAATCAATGAAAATCCAGAAAGGACTGTTCAAGTATTTGATTTTATTAGTGCAAAAATAGATAATTCAGTCTCCAAGTATAAAGGACTATCTATATTAAAAGCTAAGTGCTTTATATTCCTTGATATTTTTGGTATCATGAGAAAGCATGTTCCACAGCATGAATAAAGATTTAACGACTTGTACTACCAACTTAAAATACAGCTATATAGGCATCAAGTCCATGCTTCATGTAAGAATCTAAACTATATTTTTATTTTACTGTCAATAAGACCTTCACTAAACTACTTAAGACATGCATTGAATAGATAGAAAGAGAAAATATTTACCATTTAAAGCAGATATCAAACAGAAAATACCTCACTGCCAGATCAAAATGAAAATTTCTAGTAATAGATCATATTAGAAGCACAAGTCTCTTGATATAATTCACTAAGAATGTAGCAACAATATGTTATTGTTATATTAAGTTTACATTCCAAAATGCATGACACTCATTTAAATATGAAAAATCATCATGTAATGATCAAAATAATAACTGATAAAAATCTAAAGCTCTTCAAGATTGAGGAATACAGAGAAAAATTAAATTTTTTTGTCTTTAATATTTATGATGTACTACTGCATTCAATGCAGTATTTGTAAAAAAAAAATTAAACCATCCTTGCATTCCATGAGTTAATTCTCTTTAATTTTGCATATGGTTTTTTATATATTTTTATTTATTTTGCTAAGATTTTTGAAAACTTCTATGTTTATCTGCACAAGAATTAACCTATAGCCTTTATTTGTTGTGATTAATAGGTTTTGGAAACAGCATAGTAAAGTAGTGTTGCCTTCTTCGAGGAAAGTAAGGAAGCAAGGGATTTATCAAGATTTATGAAAATCAGCATTAGGTGTTTGGAAGCTAATTTAATAATGTTTGAAATTATCTAAGGACATATTATTTAGTTCAAACATGGGTTTTTAAAAACTAATCTGAAGTGAGAAATAACTCTATTCCTGTGTAAACAATTAAAAAATGGCTCCATCTTAGAATGTGTCTTTCACTTGTAAAGATCTGGATTCCCTGACATTGCAACAACAGCAATAAATTGTAAAATTAAGACATTCATAGATTCAATTTCATTCTTTTGGCTTTGATTTGGTTATCGGATCCCTTTACTGTATTCAGTGCTTACTGTTGGCTTTGCACTACAGAATCATTTGTGGTGGCCAATAAAGGGTACCAGCAGTCAAACCAGGCTTGGCTGTGTGCAAGGAAAACACCCTATCCTCATATTACCTTTTCAGTACCCATACCATGATTCTTAAAATTAAATATTTGTGATTATAAAGTTTATTATTCCATAGTTGTTTTGCCATGTGTGTCCATTTATGTTCTCCAATGGTTTAATCTAGATTATTTATGCAATCTATAGCAGCAAAGAGTAAGTAAGAGAGAGGAGATGAAAGAGATGTTAGGAGATTCTGCACTCATTGGCACATCTGCTAATCTTATTGGGGGAGATATAAATCTTCAATGGTTTCTCTGAATTAGCCCAAGTTGAGATGAGGAGCTTGGACCTTTATACTTCATGCCAAGTGGTCACTGATTACAGGCTGCTTCAGGAAGGGACATATCATAGAGTATGTAGCTCTTCTCAGTTAAGAAACATTTCTTGACAGCAGAAAACTATCTGCTGATAACATTCCCAGAAGCTGGGGTCCCATGACCTTCTATCATGAATAGTGCTTCACTGTGTCCCTCAACCCAAACACCAAAAGGAACTGGAAATTTTAGAATTTTATTCTGCTCCAAAGTCTAATTTAATCAACATATAGGTACTGTTTCTTGGGCAGGGATTTTTATCTAATGACAATGACTCTATGGGAATAAGGATCAACGCAAAATAAGTTGCTTCCTTTAGGAAAGCGCATAGAAATACAACAAAAATGGTAAATCAAAGGAGAATTATGTGTTTCCAAGTCCTAGTATGACCATTCTGAGGCAGAACTATCTACTCATTTAAGAGATTGCAACAAGTTCTGCAACTTGTTCATAGACTTTATCCAGCTCTTTTCCAATGTATTCACTTCATCGTCTTTTACTTGCATATATTTTTCTTAATTCTTTGGCTCATTTACAGGAATAACTTTATAAGCACATTTATCACTATTAATGTACTTGAAATTTTTTATAAATATATGCAGTGGGACTCATTATTACACTTTTTTGAACCTTGCAAATAAATTATTAGGATATAATTTTCATTAAAACTATATCATTTAAAGCCTGCAATTTAAAAAATGGCATCAAACACAAAGATAAAATTACTTAAAAGATATAATTCTCTAATTACTTCATTGCAATTGACTATAATTTTTGCTTTGGGGTTTACTTATATTAACTGCAGCTGTATGATGACATAATGTTGGGCAGTGTACCTCATTAGTTTTGTTTCAATAAATACTGTAAAGATAATTAAAACTGGCCTTTTTGCAAGCACTCACACCATTCAGTGCAACAAATTCTATAAGTAAGAAGACATTATATTTTTTGGTTAGTTAGGTTAATAAATTAAAAAACTGCTAATAGGGAGCCGGGAGGTGGCGCAGGAGGTAAGGTGCCTGCTGCCTTGCCTAGGACGGACCACGGTTCGATCCCCCAGTTCCCATATGGTCCCCTGTGCCTGCCAGGAGCGACTTCTGAGCACATAGCCAGGAGTAACCCCTGAGCATCACTGGGTGTGGCCCAAAAACCAAAAAAAAAAGCTGCTAATAAAGTTATGCAAGTATACTATGAGCATAATTCATATTGTGAATCTCTCTAGAAATTAAACAAATACTTTCACATAAAATATTATCATATTCAGCAAAGAAACATTTTCCCTACTAACATATGAGTGAAGTTCTAATATATTTATATGCTACTTTTTTTGTCTTATAGTTAAATGAACATACCCACTAGATTTGATATTATAATTATATATAATATGAAACAATAAAATGGCCGTAAATATATTTTAACTTTAAATTGCAATAGAATGATAATATGTATATTTAATATGTGCATAATCTTATAAATATTGTGTATGGAGTATCTATGATGTATTTTTCTTTTTTAAAGAATCATATAAGCAAAACTAAAATTATTTTTAAAATATTCAAATGTTCCAATGATAGGAAAATGTCACAAATGCACATGATTCCAGAATTCATTTTTGGGAAAATATTTTCTAAATAAAATATATGTAATAAAATATAATAAAATATATAAATATTAAAATAACTGTTTAATGAATAGTTGTTTAAATATATACAGTAATTTATAATATATTTATTTAGCATCCAATTAAGTGTTCCAATGGTCTTTCTCTACCAGAAGATCTAAAAAGCTCCATGTCTAATTTTTGCTTCAATATTTTAATTTATTTTGCCCCATTAAAATGTTATAGTTAAATTATGGATGACTAGTAATTTCCTGTCTTTTTTTTTAAATATGGAATGCTTCATGAGTTTGCATGTCATCCCTGTGCAGGGGCCATGCTAAACTCTGTATCGTTCCTATTTTAGTATATGTGCTGCCAAAGCAAGCATAATTTCCTGTCTTTTATAAATACCAGAAAATTATGCACATATACTTGATTATGTAACCTAATATTTAATGTATTAGACAAAAAAAAAGAAATCAAGGTGTCAGAGACAGGCATTCTACTTTTCTTACTCATTATCATTGTCATGATAGTTGTTAGTGTAGTTATTTCCCTTGCTGCACTCACCACTGTTCGTGGTGAGTTTCATATATTGGGCCTGTCCTTCCAGCCCTTATCTCTATTGTCTCTGGACATTATTACAATATTTTCTTTTATTTTTCTTAAAACCCATAGATAAGTGTCTAACTCTTAATAAAACATTTGAACAAGTTCAAAGACATAGTACAGGCATAGAGTGAATTCTATGCTTATAATGGACCCTGGTTTTATCCTCAGCATTATGCAGCCTCTCAGCACTACTGGTAAGGCTCTTCTTAGTATCCTCAGAGATTCTGAACTTTTGTTTTATTCATAACCCCTAATTGCCAGAGAAATGTAACACAAGAGTACAGGCAGAAACACCTCCGATTCTTTATGAGGTTGATTTTGAATTAAATTTTGTTTGATACACATTCAGAAATATTTCACTGTTGATTAATTTTTTCAAACCCTACATTCAGTTAGCAGTTTAAGAAGCAGGCATCTAACTATTTGCCATAAGAGTTGTAATATTAAATACAAGAGAAGACATCTAAAATAGATAATTTTCTATTTATGCATTCTTTTACTTCTACACATAAGCTTTTAATAGAAGCATCATCTTCAGAATTCCTTATTGTTCATTGGTGATAATGGTTTCTTTAAATTAGAAAGTTTCACTACTGGTAAGGGTCCTGACATAGAACATCAATGACCCTGATTGCTTTAAAAATAATATTATCTAACCAGTTTCCTATGACAAGTGAATGAGACTTCATTATGACATTTACATATTATTTATATTGCCTCAATTTTTTTTTTAAAAAAATGGATAGTCAGGAACTTATTTAGAGGTTAGGCAATAGTGAATTTTACTATTCTAATATATAATCTGTTGACATTATTTCCAACTTTTAAAAAATTGACTCAATAATAACCACACAACTATTCAAACTTGTATTTGAATAGTCAAATTTGTATTTTCAGTGAACATTTAACATAAATAAAGACAAGCTGTAGGGACAATTACTTTAACAACAGATAGACAGTATTGTATACTTTTCTAGAATAATTATTATCCAATGGTAGGAGAAGTGTCAAGATGTAAAGAACCCTTCAAAAATTCAGTATGTAAAGGTTAGAGAGACAGAACAAATGGGAAAGCTGCTTTCCTTTCCTATGTGCAAATGATCCCTTGACCATAAATAGTAGTGATCCTTAAGTGTAGACCCAGGAGTAGGCACTGAGTACCATCAAGTATGGCCAGTTCCTTCCCTCTAAAAAATATATTTCTTAATAATTTGAAGAGCTATAAAAAAGATTTTTTTGTTTTTTTTTCGGGGGGAGGGGGGCCAACTCGGTGACGATCAGGGGTTACTCCTGGCTATACACTCAGAAATCTTTCCTGGCCTGGGGGACCATATGGGACGTCAGGGGATCAAACTGCGGTTAGCTCCAGCAAGGCAGATACCTTACCGCTCCATATCACCACTCCGCCCCCCCCCTAAAAGATTATTTTAATGTAGGTTAATCATTTTTCAGCATCAAAGTATTGCTCTAAGTTTATCTTCTTAAAGTGTGTTTTATTAGTGCATTAGTGTATCTTTATAATACCAGTGGGTAAACCAGTAACCTAGTGAATGGGGTGTGCTTATGAAAGTGAATATAAATGCAGTCCATATCATTTTCATTTTTCACCTGAGAGTCATTTAGGGCACCACTTCACACTCTTATAATAATTTTTTAGAATTATCTAGTTGTATGTATTATAAATGGAAATAAGAGAATTTGTAAAATAATGTGTTCCCTGCTTATTATAATTAATTGTTTAAAACATCTTTCTTAACCTATAAAATAGGGTTAATAAAATTTGTTCTTATTCCTATGAATAGTAAAATGACATATTCAGCAGAGAAACTGGAAACATCTTACATTTCAATGGGGATATAAAATGGTACATTTACTATATACAACAGCTTGGCAGTTTCTTAAAATTTTAGCATAAAATTGTCATTATGACTTGGCCATTCCACTTTTAAATATATAGCTGAGAAAATTGAAATCATATTTTACATAGTAACTTGTATATTAATGTTCAGAGCAGCATTATATGTAATAACCCTATAAGTTGAAATTACTCAGAAATTACTAATGAATTTAGCCCATTCATATATTATTTATAGTGTTATTAAATAACTAAGAAAATAAAATATAAATATATGCTGCAACATTGATGAAACTTACAGACTTTATTTTCTGTAATATAAGCCATTCAAAAAGACTACTTATTGCAGTTCAATTTATAGAACACACCTAGAAATAGCAAATTAGTAGAAAGTAGATTGTTTTTCAGGGATGGAGGTAGGAGATGATGGATAAATGGGGACAAAATGGAGCTTGGTATGATGCTTCTTTTGAACATAAAACTTCATAAACTAAAAAGGATGGCATGTGACTGCTAAAATGCTAAAAAGTATTCCAATGAATTACAAAATCTCAAGTGGTAAATATTGTACCATATGAATTTCATTTCATGTAAATGACAATTTTAAAAAACTCTATCCTGTTAGTATCAGAGGATCATTTTAGAAACCAGATGAATCTAAAGAGTTCCATAGACTCTAAATCATATTGAAGAGTCTTGTCATGCCATAGAGAACACAGTCCTCAGTGTTTGTAATGAGATAGAGGGTTTGAATGAAAATAATTTTTATGCCCAGTCATAGGAAAAGCCACACAGAGGATAATTGTCACTCAGGACACTTGCTCGGAAGAACTTGATGGAAGAGAGCAACTAGACAAAGAATTTATTATAGGCTCTCGCCTTCCAAGCATACTGTCCTCGCTTGAACACATATCTCACTGGTTGACCATTTTTATTCTGGAGAAGCTTTTGTTTCTCTCTTGAACACATACTCCTCTCTCTTCTCAAGTCTTTCTAAAAAATAGTTCCTTGCTTCACCAAAAAAGGAGTTTATTATAAAAGAAAATGAAGGCGCAGAAAACATGTAAAGAAATGGAGTGTTCTGTTGGAATGTTTTGAGTGTATGTAACAGCAGGTGTATACAACCTGTTCTTGCTATACTGGAAAACTCAAAAAGTTAGATTACTTTGGTTCATCTTCATTTCTTTGCACTCATGATCACGAGCTTTTGTCACTGCTCAACATAGATAGATATCACATGTGTTTATGTGGTAAATTGTTTGGTGTGGGATCAAATCTGGTTGCATTCATGTCTTAATCGAGGTTCTGACCCTAATGGGGCAGTGCCTGGAATCATGGATGGAACACTAGTAGGTCAAGTACCAGGCAAGTATATAGTGGCTTGCTGTATTATCTCTTTAGTCTAGAAACCTTTTTTTCTTTTATTTTCATTTTTTAAAACAATCTTCTATTTGAAATACTAAGCAAGGCTGTAATCTGGTAAATGGACTGTAAGCTCCACCCTCTAAAAGTCTTACATACTGTCCCTCTCTATAGATATGCTGGGAGACAGTGTTTCCTATTTTAAAAAAGTGGCAGATTTTTTCTACTTTGTATGGACACAGTATATGGGACAGAAGACCAAGAGACCAGGGACTGGACATTTAATTCTGAGTAGGAAACAACTAGGTTTCTGAGAAAGAGATTTACAGGACAGATGATGAAAATGAGACTGATACTATGTCCAAAATTCTGTTTCTTTCACTACTTGCAATGCTTCATTTCAAAATAAATCTCTTTGTCATTGTAAAGCAGCTGTGTTTTCATTTGATGACAATTGATGAAGTTAAATAAATGATAATGTCATGTCTTTGTCCATTCCTTAGTTAGAAAAGCTCAGACTTAAATATTCCCCAGTGTTGCTCAAAGAAATGCAGTGTGTTTGGCTTTACTGAACATTTTAGGAGGAAGAAGAAAATAAAAGCAACAGCAAAAGGCCATGAAACAAATAGTGTCTCCTGTAACTCTCACAAAAGGACTTTAGAATAAAGTAAATAAAAAAATATATATATAAACAATCTGGGGGCTCAAGGGACAAAGTAAATGTATATGTTTAAACAAATAAATTAAAAATAAAAATAAATAAATAAATAAAACGAACCATGACATTGATTTCAGAATACTCTTTTATGGGGAAAGGTTTGAAGATTTAGAATTTTGCATAATTTCCTCCTTCTCATTAGTAGTTTGTGAGTATTTTTCTCCTTTTCTCTCACCTTTTTTTAATCTTTATTTTCAGATGTAGTTTAAAAAACAAGCCAGTACTCTTGCCACATTACATTATTTTATTTTTAAGAGATTTATTTTAGATATCAGAATACTATTCTAATTTTTAATTGAGAAAGTTCTGAGCAACATCTAAATATAAAACTACCCAAGACACAGTTAATTAAATGTCTCTGAATTGTTACTCTTTTCATCTGCTAAAACCCCGATATGAATTCTTCAGTTTAAAGCAAGAAGTTATATGAAAAAGAGAGTAAGAAAGGAAAATAATTAGCCTGTCTTTTATTAAAAAAAAAGATGCATATGTGGCATCTCTATAGCCCAACTAACATTGTCTATTCAGTTTTCTTATTTCAAAATTCAGTTATCTTAAAGGTGCTTGGTGTATAGATTAGAGAGACCATGTAAACACAGAGAGAGTAAATAATTCTATTACTTCTATTTATGCAAATTAATTTTGACAGATATACTATGTTTCCATTTTATTTTATAAAATATATGTTTTTTATTAAATTAAATTACATTTCTTGTCTAAACTTTACAAATCATTTTGGGCTAGAGAGATCGTTCAATAGTTGTAGTGTGCATTTTTGCATGAAGCAGGCCCTGGTGGATCCCCCCTCCCATCTTCCAAAGAATCCCCCATACTTGAAACAGCACTTAAGGAGAGGACTGATCTGGGAGTCATCTTTGAGAAGTGCTGATGTGGAACAAGAACAAAATGCAATTTACCTCAGAATCTGTTATCATTTAAGTTTTTAACATCACATAGAGACATCTAGTTCTGTCCTGTATTATTCAGGGTAGGTTTGGTCCTACTGAAGAAACAGGTCAGTACTTTACAATACAAATGCTTGGTTCTCACTGAATGTAGATATTCACCATTATTTCCATCTAGAGTCCACCAGAACAAACCTTCACATTATAACTCAGCCTAAAGGACTATTACGCAAAGATTATTTTTGATATTTGGAATTCTTAAGTCTCCAATAAGACAATCACATTGTAATCAGGGGTTAGTTGCGCTGTTTTTTTCTTCCAGGAGGTATGGGGAAGAAGGTGTTTGTATCTTTTTTCCCAGTAGTAAAGATCCTATTACTTCATTTATGCTTCGGTGATACATCCCTTCTCTCAAACTGACTCTCATAAGATCTTTTCTCAGAAGAGCCTTACAATAATGTTTCACCTGTGTGAATAATATAGAATAATTTCTCCATTTAATTTTGTTTTAGTTTTTTTGGGGGGACACACCCACCAGCACTCAGGGGTTACTCCTAACACTGTGTCCAGAAATCACTCCTGGCAGAAATCAGTCCTGGAGACTATATGAAATGCCAGAGATCAAATTCTGGTTGGCCACATTCAATGTAAATGCCCTATCTGCTGTAATTGCTCAAGCCCAATCCTCCCATTTCAGATAATCAACTACTCATGTTTCCCATGTAAAATAATATTCAAATAATCTGATTATTTATTGGATGTGGACACCTGACTCTGCTTAACTTATAAGATGCCAATGACCTTAGTACAGGTTGAAAAAGGTTAGCGTATGGCTCAAATCTAACCTGTTAGGTTAATTTGCCTAAATTAACCATGCTCATTTATTTATGTAATGGTTTGATTTTGCTCTATATAAAGAATTGGATAATGGTGGGCTATAGCCTAAAATAGTTACTATCTGGAGTTTTACAGAGATATTGGACTCCTACTCTATAATATAGAATATTGATTTGTTGACTTATATTAGAAATTTTTTTCCACAGCAGCACTGAAAACTTTTGATTTATATGATACATTATTATCTCCCCCTTTTTACTCAGTGTAAAGCTAAATGTTGATAGGGTGAGCCACCATACAAGAAATCACACCGTTTGCAGAAAAATGTCACTAAATAAGCTATGAGCTTGGAAGTTGCTGCTTGCACAGGCCTTAAACCTCACATTGGCCTCTACGTGTGTGACCTCCACCTCCGCAGAACAAAACTCCATTAACTATAGAAAGCAGATGTAATATCACTCACATGGCAACTTTTTACATACTGATCAGTTTTTTTGCTCACCAACTACAAAAGGAAATTAGTGATATAACATCTAAGTGCTTTTTATCATAATTTATTTATTTTGGTTTTGGGGCCACACCCTTGGATGCACAGGGATAACTCCCAGCTATGTGCTCAGAAATCACTACTATTTCGATGGGGAGAACCATTTGGGAAGATAAAATCAAACCCACCTCCGTCCTAGGCCAGCCATATGCAAGGCAAATGTCCTACATCTGTGCTGTCATTCGGCCATTCATCATGATTTAAGCTTGACTGTTGTCTCAATTTTTTTCAACCTCTGTGCATTGTGTGGATCATTTTTTTGTTAATGCAAATCTAATTTATTTTAGATTCATTTTACCTAATTTTATTCTTAAAGGTAACTTTATGCTCAAATTTTGCTGAGGATTGTCTTTTTTGTTTGTTTTTGTTCTTGTGCCACACCCGGTGATGCTCAGGGGTTATTCCTGACTATACGTTCAGAAATCACTCCTAGCTCCTCACTCGGGGGACCATATGGGACCGAGGTCCTTCCTGGGTCAGCACTGTGTAAGGGAAATGCCTCTGAGCAGAGAGTCACTGTAAGCTCAGTGGCCAAGCACTTGACTCATTCACAAGTGTTTATGCTTAGGCAGAGACCTCTATCTTCAATGAATGTTTAACTCTGGATGGTTTTCTAGTGACATGTAAGAAACAGTGCCCACAGTTGACCACCACCTAGGAAGCCTTTACTATATTGTGAATGGTAGATTTATAATTTTCGTACAAAGTTAAATACCTTCCTTTCACAGAGTAGTATGTCTACTGTTTTTTTCTTATACTAATATTTTCTTTCCCTGAATAAATGAATTTTTCATAATTCTTAGCTTTCTTTTATGATTAAAACACGATAAGTGATACTAGGATGACTGATAATTTTAAGTATAAAATATAGAGTGTCTGAATATTTTTCATATTTTTAGATACATAGATTTTTTTAATCCTTGAGTTATATTGGAGTAAGTAGCCTGAAACATTGGGAAGTCATGTGGAATGCATGGAAGATAAACTTTTTAAAAATAATATTTTCATTTGAAATTGAACTAATACCACACATACAAAAATTTCAAGCATGCTATTCAAATTACTGTATGAACTCAATTCAATATGGATTAAATTCAATCTATATCTAAAGTTCAATTGCAGAGGTCAGAGCAATAGTATAGCAAATAAGCCACTTGCTTGCATGCAGCTGACTTGGGTTTAATGGCCGACATCCTATATGTTCTACCAAGCACCACCAGAAATAATCCCTGAGCACAAATGCAAAAAAGTAACCCTTGAGCATTGCCAGGTGTGTCCCCCAAACAAATAGACATAAAACTCCTGACAACTTTGTTCAGAGATATTGAACAAACAGTAATAGCAGGTGTTAAATCATAAAAACTGAACAGCTAAAGTTCATTGATCGAAAATAATGGAAGTTATCGTTTTCACTGGCTTAAACTATTGCAAAAACTTTTAGTAATCAAAAGAATATATTACTCAAATGAAAGCAAATTTTCAAACTGAATAGAATAGAATAGAATAGAATAGAATAGAATAGAATAGAATAGAATAGAATAGAATAGAATAGAATAGAATAGAATAGAATAGAATAGAATAGAATAGAATAGACTTGAGAACTCAGATGCAAACACACAGAGATCTGGGCAATTAGTTACTATTTGGTTGAGGAACTAAACACTTTTCAGCAAATCATGCTGATAAAAGTGGTGAGAATGAATGAGTTGAGTGAGTGAGTGAGAGAGAGAGAGGCAGAGAGAGAGAGAAGAGACAGAGATAGAGAGGGGACTAACAATATATCAGCTAGGGTTGTTGATCTCTGACACTGAATATATCCTCCCAAGTGCCACCAAGATAAATTCCATCAAAGCACTCATCCTCAAGCACAGAATAAACCCCGATCACCACTTTACCACTAGGATCTTTGGCACATTTATAAAAGTGGAGTAACAGTAAAATTTAGCACATCAAAACATCAACATTAACACTTTAGTAACTCTCTTATCTCAATCCCAATAATACTGCTAAAAATATTATCTTTAAGTCATTCAAAATTAACATGAGTGATTACTCCCTAGTTTACCACTACAAAAAGAATAAAGTTGCTATCTAAAACACATTGCATATTATTTAACAAATGTAGTTCTAGAAGTTGGAGAATACTAAACTAATTAGAAGAGCATGGAAGGTGTGGAGGGTGTGAAACCCTCCTCTCAAATTTGGAGGTCATTAGTAGTAGAAAATTTGAAAAAAATACATTTTATTAAATACTTAAAATTTGTCCCTATTACAATAATTCAAATCAACAAAAATATGAAATTCATGCCATTGCCTGATAATACCCTTTCTAAGAATTATATATGCCAAAAGGGCATGAAAAATAGATCAACATGATTTTTGAAGTCTCGATTTTTGAATTAGCCATATAATTTTCTGTGAAACAATATGGATAATATACTTTGATTTATTTTTAATTGACCAAATTTTCTTAACAATAATTAAAGCCTAATTTAGATGAATAATATTAATATTCTTTTTTATTTTACCTTCCTTCTTAAGCCACCTATTCAGAAACATAAATTGTTGATATTTAACCCAGAGAAAAATTATGTCAGAAAAATATAATTATTCAGCAGTTTTAGATGATAAATGCTAGTTCAGATTTTATTGTTAACAGCTTTCCTGCCTGGAGTATCTTCATAAAACCATATGTAGATGATAGATAATGTTGCCTCATTGCTTTCTTTTAGCTTCTTATTTCTGTTCTTGAGTAGTAATTGAATATATAATTAATTATATAAATAATTTCTGCTCCTGACTAAGCATTATATAAGTTATATATTAAATATGTACATATGTCTATGTTTTACTATTACTATACATGTGTTTGGTTAGCTGTTCGCATTTATATTTATTTATATAAATGTATATATATATTCTATATATTTATATATATCTGTATAGAGAGATATTTGTATCTACATTGTTTTCCTTCCTTTTTCCCTTTATTTTCTTAAATTGATTTTTAAGGACTTATCCCATGTTTTGCTTGTTTGAATTTTTGTCCCCCCCTTTTTTCTTTTTCTTTTATTTTTCTTACCTTCAAATAGACCCACATAACTTGAACCATCTTGTTCTGCTTCACAAATTGAGGGGGAAATACTGGAGGGCACCAAGACCAAACAGTCATATGAGCATTGAGTAGAAATAAAAAATAATCAGACTTAAACATCAAATCCAAATCCAACTATAACAGAATTGATACCCAATCCACAACAAGCTAGACACAGAGGGGACCACTTACACTAGTATCCCAGGGGTGGGGGGTGGGGGAAGGGACTATATGGAATGCATGCTGGGAACAGGGGTGGAGGGAGGACAACATTGGTGGTGGAAATGGCCCTTATTCAATGTCACTATGTACCTAAAATACTACTGTGAATGATTTGTAATCCAGTTTGGTCAAAATAAAAATTATTAATAAAAAATATAGAAAACCTGTATACATATCAAAATCTTTTCAGGATGTTCATGTATTTAAAACACCAAATGAGACAAGTTCTGAGCCATTTTGTGTTAGGTAGCATGAAGTAAAATAAAGCTTATTTAGTTACACAGATGCCAAATAAAGGAGAGACAAATAGAAACCTCTAAGACCAAATGACATGATACTCTACTTAGAAAACCCTAAAGACTCTACCAAAAAGCTCCTAGATACAATAGAATCATATAGCAAAGTGGCAGGCTACAAAATCAACACACAGAAATCAATGACCTTTCTATACACCAATAGTAAAAGGAAGAAATGGACATTAAGCAAACAACCCCATTTACAATAGTGACACACAAACTCAAATATCTTGGAATCAACTTGACTAAAAATGTGAAGGACCTATACAAAGAAAACTATAAAACTCTGCTCCAGGAAATAAGAGAGGATACACGGAAATGGAAACACATACCCTGCTCATGGATTGGCAGGATTAACATCATCA
>PVKC010002232.1:0-30555 GCA_004027635.1 Crocidura indochinensis
AGAGAGATCGAACCAGGGAGAATTAGACTCTTTTGGCCAAACCTTTTGTCCCCCCAAACCTCTGTGTCTGTGTGTGAGTTATTTCTTGCGGTCGGTTTTTGCTAAGGCTTCCCCCACAGCTCATGGCTGGATACATCAGCCGCGTGGTTAGCAACTTTGTTTCCCAACGAGGCTTTAGATACTTTGTTGTCTCTCAACACATATAAAGCAAAAATTTCCAAATTAACATTTGTTATTAAGATATTTATTTTGATAGGGTGTTTTTAATTTACCTCTTCTAGATTATTTCTTCTTCATCTTCTCTTCTTTTCTTCTCTTCTCCTTCTCCTTCTTCTTCTTCTTCTTCTTCTTCTTCTTCTTCTTCTTCTTCTTCTTCTTCTTCTTCTTCTTCTTCTTCTTCTTCTTCTTCTTCTTCTCTTCCTTCCTTTCTTTTTTCTTCTCCATTCTTCTTCTTGGTTTATTCCTGGCTCTGTGTTCAGAAATCACTCTTGTCAGACTCAGAGGACCATATGGGTGCTGGGGATCAAACCCTGTTCTGTTCAGGGTTAGCTGCATGCAAGACAAATGTCCTACTATTCTGCTATCATCACTATGGCCCTCTTCTAGTTTTCTTGATGTTAAATCCTTTCATTAAATTCTCTCACGAACCTACATAATAACTACTAATTATATAGCTGAGTAGAATGAAATACCTAGAAGCTTATTAAGCAATATGGTCATTGTTACCTAACTGATTTCAAAATACAAACTCTCAATCAACCCTGGACATCAGCTCAATAGCATATAAAAGGCAGGAAAAGTCCAAATAATCTAAGGCAAAGGAAATTTGAGCAGGATTTTTTTGAAGAAATCCTGTTTTAATTGATAGACAAAAAATGAATATTGATATTTGTAACAGTATCTAACAATTTGGTCATTGATTATTTTCATGAAAATTCTTCCATCATTATGAAATTTATTTTTAGAAATAAAAAAGTCAGCGGTTATCTTATTTAAAGTTACCTCATGCCTCATCAATCACATATGACTACTAGACTATGTTTGATTGCTGACAAATGTCATATTTTATATAAATTCAAAATTGTTTTAAAAATAAGTTAAATGTTTTATACAGAAAAGGAATCAAGGGACCTGAGAGATAGCATGGAGGTAAGGCATTTGCCTTTCATGCAGAAAGAGGGTGGTTGGAATCCTATGGTCACCCGTGCTTGCCAGGGGCAATTTCTGAGCATAGAGCCAGGAGTAAACCTTGAGGGCTGCTGGGTGTGACACACAAAAAAAAAACAAAAACAAAAACATAAAAAGGAAAAAAGAAAAGAAAAGGAATCAAATTATATACCATAGTGTTATCAGTTTACTAGTGTTTAATGTTATCAGTTTTACTATTTTATAGGCACCACATTTTACAAAACTGTTAATACGGTGCTTCATGCACAAAATTTTCTGACACTACACTCACCAGCAGAGTATTAAATGTCCCTCTACTAATATTCCACGATCCTATCATAGTCATTCAACCTCCCCTTGGTAAACTCAGTTCTGCAGACCTGTTTTTTCAGGTTCTGTTACCTTTGGTCGTTTGCCAATTTACCTTACTAAATTTTTTAATTCCCCACTGTGGCATATCCCTTCCCCTAAAGCCCTCACCTGGGCTTCCCATTGATGTTATTGCCACATGGAGAATCAGACCCATTCACACCTGGTATGGCCAGACAATTTTTTTGTTTGTTGGTTTGTTTTGTTTGTTTTGTTTTGGGGCCACATCCGTTGACGCTCAGGGCTTACTCCTGCCTATACACTCAGAAATCAAGCCTGGCTTGCAGGGGACCATAAGGGCTCTGGGGAGCTAACTGCTATCTGTCCTAGGCTAGCACTTGCAAGGCACACACCTTATCTCTAGCATCACAGCTCCAGCCCTTGGGCAGGCAATTTTGAAGAAAGAAAAGATAGAAGCTGCCTGGGGGAAAGGAAGGAGGTAGCAAAAAGTAGATAGCCAGAACAAGAAAAGCTGCTGGGAAAAGAAAGGTGAGCAAAAAGGCATATGGCAAAGAAAGGCCATGAAATAAAGCTCACAGACTCCTACTAAACTTTAAATGACCGCCTGTGAATTATTTTGCTATTACTCGTTTTTCAGATACGGCAGCCCAACACATGGACTTTATAGTTTATTTTTTATATTCAATCAACAACCCACATATTGTTGGTACCTGGGTTCAGAACAAAGAGGAATGCCATTTTTGAAAAGACCACCTGGCAGATCTATTTTAGGTTCTGAACAGAGAGGTGCCATTTTGTAAGGAACCACATGGTGAGAGATACATGTTAGGTTCCCCAAGCCAATTTCCATTTATATCTCCCCAAGCTACCTGGCCATATCAGGTAACCTATCTGGAAGGGACAAAAGACAGCAATGGGAAGCTACCCCTAGACAACAGCCAATTATTTTAAGGATCATCAGAAAGCTGGAACCTACCTATCTCCCTATGTATATAATCCCATTCATGACTTTGGGCAGGATTCATCTCACCTGGGAGAGAACCCTGGCCCGGTCAGTTAGTAGCTGTTGGCAGGCAAAGTAAAGTTTAAACTTTACTCCAATTTGTATGGTCTCATCCTTCTATCTCTGGACCCTAACAATACGAGAACAATTGTGTATTCTTTTTCCTGTGGCAGCCAGTAGTAGCAAGTTGCATGATTTCAATTTTTCCATAGCTGAGTTCCACTGTGCAGATAGATAGATAGACAGATAGATAGATATACATAGTGTGCATATATATGTATATGTGTATATATGGATTTATGTGTGCATATATGGATATATGGATATATAATCCATATATACACATACATATATACATGTATATATGAATATATATACGCACCACAATTTTATTATTTTTCTTTTTCTTTTTTCTTTATTTTGGTTTTTGGGTCACACCAGCAGTGCTCAGGGGTTACTCCTGGCTATGCTCTCAGAAATTACTCCTGGCAGGCTAATGGATGCTAGGGATAAAACCGGGGTCTGTCTTGTGTTGGCCCAGTGCAAGGTACACTCCCTACCTCTGTGCTATCTCTTTGATACTATCACAATTTTTTAATCTAGTCACTATTCTTGGTTACTTGGATTGTTAACAGATACTAATTTTTGTATATAGTGCTGTAGTGCATCATAGAAATACAAATGTCTCTTGGAAACAGTGTTTTTGAATCCTTAAGGTGCCAGTCAGTGAATGAAATTTCTGAGGTAATGGAAGTTCAATTAATTTATGATAAACTAAAAATAAAGCCTGCATAGTGGAATAACATTCAAATATAAAAACTATTTATAAAATAACAACAAAAATGCAAAAAATTCCATAAGAGAAAATAACTGTACAGTTATTTCCTCAATGAAGACATACATTTGACAAATAGTTATGTGAAAATGGGCTCCTCATTTTTTATCATTGGAGAGATACAAATTAAAATGATAAAACATCATAAAATCAAAGAAAACAAAAATAATCAAGGCTGACATGGATGTTGGGAAAAAGGAGCCCTCTATTTGAGTGGTTCAGTTTCTATAGGAAACAACATGGGGAAGGGTGAGCGATTGCACAGAAGGTTTGGTTTATTTGCATGCTGTTGACTGAAGATCGAGTCCTGCACCCTCTATAATTTCCCCAAGCCTATCAGGAGTGATTTCTGAGTGCAGAATCAGTAGTAACTCCTGAGTACTGCTGGATATGGCCCCAAATCCAAAACAAAATGAGTGAACAAATGAAAAAAAAAAGAAACATGGGGATGTCTCAAGATATTAAGTATTAAGCTTTTATTTTATCCAGCAATTTGACCGCTAATGTTGCCCTGATTCCAAAACCAGAGATGCTGCCAAAAAAGTAAACTACAGACCAATATCCCTGATGAACACAGATGCAAAGATCCTCAACAAAATCCTAGCTAATAGGATCCAGCACCTCATGAAGAAGGTCACACATAATGACCAAGTAGATTTCATTCCAGAAATGCAAGGATGGTTTAACAAAAGTAAATCAATCGACATAATACACAATATAAATTAAAAAAAATTAAAACCATATTATCATATCAATAGGTGCAGAGAAAGCATTTGATAAGGTCCTACACTCATACATAATAAATCTCTAAACAAGAGGGGAATGGAAGGAACTTTACTTTTTAATTTTTATTTTGTTTTGTTTGTTTTTGGTTTTAGAACACACCTGTTGATCCTCAGGGGTTACTCCTGCCACACGCTCAGAAATTACTTCTGGCTTGGGGGAACCATATGGGATGTGAGGGAATTGAACCAAGGTTCATCCCAGGCTAGCGCTTGCAAGGCAGATGCTTTACCTCTAGTGCCACTGCTATGGCCCCAGAAAGAACTTTTCTTAACCTAGAAAGGCTATTTACCACAAGCCAATGCCACATGTTATTCTCCATGGAGTAAAACTAAAAGGCCTTCCTTCCTTTAAAATTTGGTACAAGACAAAGCTGCCCCCTCTCAACACTCTTATTTGACTTTTCAATATCTATTTAAGGTCCAATTTTAGGCCTTTCATTTTCCTTTATTGTTGTTATTATAATGGGGTAGTAAAGGACAGAGGTATTTAGATATATGTCTGACTGTGGTGCTTACATGTTTTCATTGTGATCATGTGGATTGCATATCTCATTGCATTTACAGTACACACAGTTTCAGAGCTAGCAGATTTTTGCATTTTTTTTTCAGTGTGCTTCTACACGTTTAATATGTAGTGCATGCTAGGAGTCTTTTATATGGCTCACATGCTTTGCCAAGTTGACTCTTTCTGGCTGTGCTACTTGTTTATCTTTCAGCTGTGGTTTTCACTGGATATTCTACCCCATTAGTTGAGATGCTTACACACACCTGACTATGGTGCTATAAGAAATTGCTGGATCACAGAAACATATCTATTGGTCCTAAACAGAAGACATGCCATGAATTAGCTCAGCATATATAGTTAATACCAAGAACTGAACTCTGCAAGACAGGTATTATAAATATCTGAGTTATTTTTCTGGCCTTTCCCCCCACCAAAAAAAAAAAAAAAAACCAACAATTTTTCCAAAGCCAGTTGAGCTTGAATCTAAAGATTCTTTGAAAGATTTTGTTCATACAATCAAAGTGTAGCTATACTTCCTTTGTTTTCACTTAAACATGCTTTACTCTTAGTTAAATATTATGACCACCATCCTCTTAATAAGATGTACTCAAGAGACATTAGAGTTTCCTGCAATTCTAATAAAGACATGTACATGCTTGCAGATTCACTCACACATACACTAACAAAAACCTAAACAGCCACAGATTACATTTTTACTTCACAGAACTTTATAATTAATTGATTCTTTCCATCTGTTGGAGAGTATTTAATTTCCTTTTAACTTATTTTTTTTCATTGTGTCAGCACTTTTCAATTTCAATGCATGCAATAGCAAATGTTACTATTGACTAAATGGGACTAAAAATAAGATGTGGTCTATGGTAAGGCAGTATCTTTTGTCCCAAAGGAAACTTCAGACATAAATGTTTTTAAACCAGTTGGTATATAACATTATTTAAATTTAAATGGAAGGAAAAAAACTTTACTTTATAATTAAAATAACCTATTTAAAACCAGAAAAGTTATGGCAATAAATGTTTTACTTTCATCTTAATAGGTATCATTTAGAAAGCAGAGATGCCATTAATATGGCAGACTCGATTCTTCTAATAACAAAATATATCAGTTTCATCTGAAGCTTGACATGCTAATTATTCAGGTCCTAAATAATACAAGCTTGTCCTCTTTTATTAACTAATATCCTTCAGAGGTAGGAACAATGGTCATAAAGACCAATTAAAGACACAGTATCCTGACATGCTGGACAAGTTCATAGTCTGCAAAATATAAAATGCCATATGAGAAGCTGTTATCAATATATTTTCCCATGGTTTATATTAGTTTTCAAATTTTTTTCTTATTTTGAATCATATCGATCACAAGTCTCTGTCATTATAATTCTTATTCAATAGCAAGAAATTCTAACTCCATAAAAATTTCTTGATATCATATTAACCTTGCATTCAGTAAACCTAGTACATCAGGAACTGTGGCTAATTCAGCTGAATTGGAAATAAATGCACTGCATTTGAATAAAAATTAAACAAAATAAGTACAGAAGCAATATAAGTAAGAGGCAGCTTTGTTAAGTAAAAATACTGTTTTTAATATATCTGTTCCATTAGCAGATATTTCTTAAAGGGATATCTATTATTTCATGTATATTGAAATGTTATGCTTTAAATAATACTGCACTATCAATACTGCTTTATTAATGTAGTGTTTTTTATGTCAATAGATACTTTGGAATATATTTTTCCCTTTCTGTAGGTGAAAGAAAATGACAATATCCCTATTTTGATTTACAGTCAAAACAATGATAATAATATATTTAATTCTAACTTTCACCAACATATTATTTTATCTATAAAACTCAAGAAATTTCATCTGAATATAGCAAAATATATGTGACAAAATGACTAATACTCAGAGTAGTGAATGTAACCTTAAGCTATTTCTCTATTTTTGAACCACACCCGGTGATGGTCAGGAGTTACTCTTGGATATGCGCTCAGAAATCACTCTTGACTTGGGGAACCACATGGGACACTGGGGATTGAACTGAGGACATCCTAGGTCAGCCCAGTGTAAAGCAAATGCCCTATCTATGTGCTATCACTCTGGCCCCATAATCCTAATTTTCAAATGTTTTGTAGAAAGGATCTGGAGATAGGAAGATTATCCTGGATTCTCCATGTATGTTCAATGTAATTTCTTCAAGGGACTCAGACAAGAACTAACTGCAATATTGTTTTATATTAGTCCAGAAGAAAAGCCCAGTTTTGACTTACCTTATATACAATACATTTGTGTTAATTTTTATAAGTGTTTTTTTCTTTCTTTTTGAACACCTCCCCCCATCATCAGTGCAGGTGTTATCCCTGTGCCTCACTCAATGCTGGGATATACTGAGGACATTCCTGGTGATTCTAAATCTCGTGGTATGAGTATGATAATTTGGTTCACAGACCTGAGCTCAGTTGCTAGCAGATACCCCAAAAAGGTACTTTGTGACCTTGTGGTGTCAGAAACTAAATTTAAGAGTGAAGGCATGTGTTTTAATGCTTAAACTATCTGCATAGCCTTTATTTATTCAGTTATTTATTTTATAAATCTTTATTTAAGCACCATGATTAGAAACATGTTTGTAGTTTGGTTTCAGTCATAATCAGAATACCTCCCCTTCACCAGTGCAACATTCCCACCACCAATGCCCACTCCTCTCCCACCCTTACCTGTATTCCTCACAGGAATTCTACTTCTCTCATTCTTTAACAATGTCATGCTAATTGTTAGTGTAATTATTTCCCTAGCTGCACTCACCACTCTTTGTGGTGAGCTTCAAATTGTGAACTGGTCATTCCAGGCCTTAATTCTATTGTCTCTGGGCCTTAATACAGTAATGCCTTTAGTTTTTCTTAAAACCCATAGATGACTGAATCTATTCTGTGTCTATCTCTCTCCCTCTGACTTATTTCACTCAACATAATAGATATCATGTACATTCATGTATAGGAAAATTCCATGACCATCTCTTCTGACAGCTGCATAATATTCCATTGTGTATATGGATCATAGTTTCTTTAGCCATTCATCTGTGAAGGGCATCTTGGTTGTTTCAGAATTTTACTATTGTAAATAGTGCTGCAATGAATATAGGTGTGATAAAGGGATTTTTGTATTGTATTTTTTATTCCTAGGGTATATACTCAGCAATTACTTCTGTCAGTGTCAGGGACAATATGGGAAGCCAGGGATCAATCTTGGATCAGTAATGTGCAAGGTGATCACTCTGCCAACTATTCAATAGCTTGATTTATATAAGAGCTTAAATCATCTATTTTGTTGGTATTTGAGAATATTACTAAAGTGCATTAAATAATGTAAATCAAGTTTGTATATAATATTGATAAATATATGAAATTTCCTTACATGACTAAGTATGTTTTGTTTCCCTATAATAACTTTATTCTTTTTTGTCATGTCCAGAGATATTAAATTGATCATGGTATATTGTTTTTGAATCACTGATATTATTTGTAGTACATTCCTGAGCTTTGATAATGATTATATCCCAGATTAACTATTTAAGTAAGCCAACCATTTGAGTCTAGATTATTTTTGTTAAAAACACAAGAAGATTATTTAAAAAGTTGTTTTAGAGTGTGAGGGTAGAAACAACATTTTAATATTCCCTTTCCATTCCCTTGCTTGCCAAATACAAACACACTTACCACCTGTAAATTTGCTCTGTAACTGATGATGTCACTCACTGAGTTTTAGAATAATAAATAAATTCTACTCTCTACATAGGTGAGAAAATAACATTCATTGATTGATAGTAGGAAGATAGGAATTTTGAGGTCTTCAAGGATTGTTAACAATGAATAAAAAATGAAATTAAATTGTTGCTTAACGCCAGGTATGTATATTTTTCCCAAGTTAAAAATAAACCAAAAATGTATTTGGATTACAAGAGAAATAACAATTTTTTTGTCAAGGGTATTTTTTTCTTATAAAAAATTTTAAGACATTTTTGTGGGTCAACTTGTTTCATATCTTCACTTGATAAAAAATAGGATAGTCAGGAGAGGTTAAAATCCAAAGATTTCATCAGGCTGCACAAACCCCGTGAAAATGCAATAATCCTGTAGTATTCTACAAATAAAGAACTAGGAAATCTGCAAGATATGTGACAAATCAAAAGGATATGACAGCAAAGAGTTGGTGATGGTACTTCATGTGAGACTACTGTACAAAAAAGTGTCTTGTTAGATTATAAGAATTTTTTGAGGGCTGATTTAATACAGTAAACTATCTAAAGCTGATGAAA
Organism: Crocidura indochinensis; assembly: GCA_004027635.1. Classification (NCBI taxonomy): domain Eukaryota; kingdom Metazoa; phylum Chordata; class Mammalia; order Eulipotyphla; family Soricidae; genus Crocidura; species Crocidura indochinensis. The sequence continues at coordinate 8,959 of PVKC010002232.1, forward strand.
CTTCAGAACCAAATAATGTGTGCTCTGGCTCTGAAACAGGGTGTTTGATGCTGAAAAGATTGGAAAGCTCTCATGTGTACTCTGATATGTGAGAGATGAATTGAGCTAAAATGTCACAAAAAGCTTCTTACTGTCCTTTATTCTTGCTACCAGCTAACATTTTATCTTTTACCACTCAATTCTATCTACTTGAAGTAGCCTAATTTTTCCATATGTAAAGTTTTACAAGATTATTACTTTTTATAAGATTCCATGTTTTTTCTCTAAAATAGGACAATAATTAATATTGCACAGACTTGTGAAGGATTTAATGTAATTTTCAAATTAGAGTGAATTTTAAAATAATTTTAGAAAAGTTCATTAGAAACTTAATGGTTTCATTAGTGATGATGGGGACTGAAGAAGATGTGGGGAATAAAGCAAAAGTAACAATTCAAAAAGAAAAGAAAAAAATAGCAGAAATATGATTGTAAATAACATGAATGCTAGCATGAAATATTATGGCAGTGTTCTGCTATCTAATTTCAGTGTCCTTCATTTGTAAGACTATTTGCTACAAAAATCTGGATGCTAGTTATTTCATTAATTTTCTCTACATATAAAGACTAGGACTGTGGAATATGATTTAAATAAGTAAATGATTGCTAAATGATCAATTCAGTTTCTTATTTTAAATTGGTTAGTTTTATGGCCAAGCATAAATTTCTTAACTACTCTGAACTTGCTTCACCACTTTATTCTAAAAAATATTAATAATGTGTACTTTGTGAGATTTTGGGAAGATTGAACAAGATAAAAACAGACACATGGTTAACTAGGTATTTGACACACTGCACATGTTTACTAATTAGTGGTTATTGGATTGATATTGTTGTATTATAAGATATTGAACTTTTTATAAATACAACAGCCTTAAAAAGTTATGCATTATTAGTTAAGAGAGCCTCATAAAAATGTTTGTGTAAGTGTCTGTATTTCTATAAATGTGTGAGAAAGAGAATAGAATACCAGGTAAAAGAATAAGCAAAAACTAAACACAATTCCAAATGTTTGATGATCATTGATTTACTATTGAAAAGCTTACTATTTTTCTTTATGTAGGCTTTGGTGTATATTTATGTAAATATAAATAGTAACATCTATCAGAAAAGCTACAATACACTCTTCTCATTTGTTGCCATTGCATTTACTCTGGATTCTACATAATTTCTTCTTCATCTTTCTCTTAAATGTCATTATGCCATTATTCTTGGTAAGAAAAATAATTTTCATACTGTTATCATAGTGGTCCAGCTTAGAACAAGTGAGAGAAAAGTCATTTTGTAACAGTGCTATTTGAAAAACACGGAGATTTAATTTGTGCATATTTTAGCAAACTTATAACTAGAAAAGAAAACTTTTAGCATTCAAATTTGTAGCTATAATGAGCTAATCTGTTCAGTGAACTATTATGCTGATTTTTTCCAATTTATTCCTAATTTATAGGCATTTAAAAATTATATCCAGGGCCTTTTTCTTATACTATTCAGCATGAGAAATATTGTTAAAATTAAATGAGCAGCATTTTTTCTAGTTCTGTTTAAACTGCAGATGCTAGTTTTGATTTTATTTCTAACAGTGAGATTGAAATTCCATTTTAATATGCAGAACTGCAGCCCAGGGAGTCATAAAATATAGAGTGTTTTCATTAGATGATGGCCCTGCACCTCTAGTTAACAGGAAAGCTGATTCATCAAACAGCAGCCATCAAGGCAGCATTAACTAAGACCTGGAATGAAAGCACGAGATTGGGGTGAAAATTACCTGTTTTGAATCAGGTAATTGTTACTTTGGAGAAATTCCTAGTTCAAATTCGTGCATAAACTGTTTCCAGGGATGCGAAACATTTTCTGTAAATTTGCTGCAGATGGTCTAGACTAGAGATTGAACATTTTCCGCATTTCAAAGGGATCTTGAATTTTCTATCAGTTTCCACTAATTTAAAGAAGTAAACATGAATTCTTTTTCTCGGCTCCTCTTTCTCCCTCTATCTCAGGAAAAAAGAAAAGATCGGATTTAATTTGAATTCATGTTAAAAATATTTGAATACATAGTAAAGAGTTGGAATTCACAGGTAAGAATTTTATCTGAAAGTCAAAATGTCCCAGTGGACTCCAGGTACTAAATTGGCATCTCTTCTGATAACATAATTAGAGGACAAAAGACCGCTTCCTTTCTCCTAATGAATTGTAATTGCACTCAATCCTAAAAACAAACTAATGCCAATGGTGATAAAAATAACAATAAAGCTTAATTTTGTGATATAGTCACTTGACTGAATTGAATAGTATATATTTGCAAGTATGTATGTCCTGTGGACTTATTTTGAAGCTTTTTTAAGTGAAACATAAATATTATTATTTGTAGGGGCCAGTGGAAAATAAATATTATTTGTGATTGTGTGGCTTATTATAATACTGTTAATAGTGGTCTTTCATGCACATAATTTCAGAAACATACCCATAAACAGTATACTCAATTTCACTTCCTTTCAACCCAGAACTATATATATTTCTTGGGCTTTCTCAGCAAACTAAAAATGGAAAAACAGTTACTGGAAACTGTGAAGTATACACACATATATTTGAAATCTTAGGGAATAAATAGAATTAAAAATAAAATAGAATTAGTAATGATTCTTTTGAAAGGAAAGTACCTTCTCTAGATCATTCAATTTGTCTCTATTAAAAAACAATGGCATGTAACAAAAGAGTTACATCTCTACCAGCAAGATGGTGCTTAATGTGTTAGTACTCTGATTCTTATGAGGGAGGATAAGACCCCCTTGACATATTGGCCACTACATAGAAAGTCTGGATATGATATAATACAAAATCTTAATAGTTTTTCTCTTAGCAACTTCATCCTCTTGTAGCATGTTCTAAATAATTATTTTCCACTGATGTGTATGCACATGTGAGTCACTGCATTGGGAGAGAGAACAAAACTCATTACCTATAAATCAGATTCTTCTGAGAAAACTGACAATGGGAACAATATTTTGGAATGGGATAGTCACATTTTATAGAGAGCTATATTTGATTTTAAGTTAGCCTATGTTTGATTAAACCTATCATATTTAATTTTCCTAATAATTCTTTATTTTTATCTAACAGAAACTAAGAGTATTAACTAGTCACATTATTGAAATATTCATAAAGCAGTAACAGTGGAATTTCAGCAGATTATTGCTGGATTTTTCTCTGGGAGTATGTAGATTCAGTTTGTAGTTCTCTGTTTATTTTTCAGTCAAAACAAAATTCTTTGGGGCCCCAAAGCAATAGCATAGCAGGAGGACGTTTGCTATGTATGCAGCTGACTCAGGACCAACCTCAGTAAGATCCCGGGCATCCAATATGGTCTCCCGGGCCAGGTGCGATTTCTGAGCACATAGCCAGAGTAATCCCTGAGAGTCACCGGGTAAGGCCCAAACACAAATAAACAACAGAAAATTTTAAACTCATTTACTTCCTCTGTGTTTCTATTATGTAGATGTAATAAATACTTTCTGATACAAGTTGTGAAGATTAAAAAATATATAGTATTTAGAGCTCTTAGTATAATATCTTATTATATAATGTAAATTAACTGCTTGGATGTTAGCTTCCAAAAAATATCCTGACACTGATGGAGAAAAAAATATATGGATACTTTACATTTTAGGAAATAAATAGAATTAAGAACTATTCTTTTTCAGTAATGTCTCTTTTGAAAGAGAAATAGCTGCTCTAGATCATTCAATTTGTCTCTACCCATTAAGAAAACAATGGCATTTATCATTATTCTGCTTCTCCTTGAAAATAGCTATGAAGAAAAGAATATTGGTATTTTTATATTTATTTATTTATATTTTATATCAATTTTATATTGGTATTTTTATATTTTAATAGGATAAATTTAGCTATTCAATAGAGTATCTATACTCCAATGAACCTGTTCTTCCTAATTTTGTTCTCAGGAGTATCGATCACTCAAGTATTTCCTGTCTACATAAATCATACTTTTATAATCTTGCTTCTGTTTTTTATATAAAGAAAAACCTGAGATATTTTCCACTAAAAGCCCAAGTGGTTTTGAATAGAGGTAAATAAAGGGTAGCAAGATCTTTGAGAACAAAAATTGAAGATTACAAATTAACTATAAACCTCAAAAAGGCTTTGGTGAATGCCTGTTCTCATAGTAAAGTTATGCTTTTCCTATCAGTTTGCTAGATAAAGAACCTTCAGCTAGGGAATGAAGAGTAAATAATATCTTAGAAGTATTGATGTGAAATTTAAATTTGATCATCATACAAAAATATTTATTCTGTGCTATTATAGCTAGCTACTTTCAGTTAGAGTTGAGTTAGAATAAGATTCTATATATATGTCTCAATATTAACTGATTTCCTAAAACCATTGTAAGCTCTATTTTCTTATACAAATTTTTATACTTAAAAAGTAGCTATAGTTCTTAATCTTTACTTCAATATCCTTTCATATTCTTGTCAGGTAGTTTCATTCCCACCCTTTACCATGTAGTAAGTATTCTGAAAGTGACAATGTTGAGAAAGAATGCATTGAAAAGAATGAAAATGTATTTCCTAGCATCACCTTGATAGACACTTTAAAAAAAGGAAATCTGAGAAATGTTTTTAAACAAATTTAGAGTTCCTTGCATAATGAGTAATTTGAATGCTTAGTTATAGGGAATTTTTAATTGCTTTCTTATTTTGTTGGCTTACAGCCTCTGATCCTTTATCCAGACCCAAAGATCTATAACTTACATATGTAATGGTCATAGATAATAGCAAGGTCTTGATGTAATTGTTTTCAGCAGGTAGTATAGAAACTTTACAGTTTTTGGCTTAGAAATTGAAAAAAGAAAAAAGGGGCCCGGGAGATAGCATGGAGGTAAGGCCTTTGCCTTTCATGCAAAAGGTCATCGGTTCGAATCCCGGTGCCCCATATGGTCCCCCGTGCCTGCCAGGAGCAATTTCTGAACATGGAGCCAGAAGTAACCCCTGAGCACTGCCGTGTGTGACCCAAAAACCAAAAAAAAAAAAAAAAAAAAAAGAAAGAAAAAAGAAAAGAAATTATTGAATTCATATTCAGCATTTACTATTTTCTACTTGTGTAAACTTGAAAAAAATCAGTTGTGCTATTATATTATCTCCTCTAGAAAATTTTTTGTGATAATCACCTAACATATATATGATTACTATAATAATTAATTAGCATGGTTTATATAAAAGTTTTATAGTACTGACATACTAAAGTGCTAAAATTATTAACAATTGTATTATCATATAAATTGACATAGTCATAAATCCTAAAATTCTTTATGCAGGGGCCAAGTGTAGAGGGCAGTGAATCTCCAACAGTGTTTTATGATCCAGTAGCTACTTGGAGTGATTCTTAGTGCTGCAATCTGTGCTTAGTGCTGAGGCTAAGGATTTGGCACTGTTTAGAACACAATGATTATTCCTATTATGCTCAGGGGGCATTCAATACTGGGGTTAAATTAAGAGCCTCTCATACTAAAGTCATGTTCCCTAACTTCTATGAATGGTCTTCCCAGCTCCCATCTCATTTTTCTTCATTGTTATGTTAATAAACTCTTACATTTCTTTCTGTTTGTTTGTTTGTTTTGGTTTTGGGCCACACCCATTGACGCTCAGGGGTTACTCCTAGCTATGCGCACAGTAATCGCTCTTGGCTTGGGGGGACCATATGGTTCACCAGGGGATCGTAGGCTAGCACTTGCAAGGCAGATGCCTTACCTCTAGCTCAACTGCTCTGGCCCCTAAACCCTTGTATTTCTAACCTAGACATTGATTGCTACATGATAGCTCTAATCATTCTTGTTGATCTTTTTATTTATGATGACTGTTCTCTTTCTTTGTCTCTGTCTTTCCCTCTAATGCATACACACATGCTCATAGACATGCAAACACACATGCATACACATATACTTAAATACAATTTTTAAGAACCAAAAAGTACAACACATTTGTTTTTTGTATCACCATTTATTAAATTCTGCCCTGATGATTGTAAAGAAGCATTAAAACAGGCCAGAGAGATAGCTGAATAGATTAATCTCATATTTTGCATACAGAGGCCAGGTTTGATTTCTGACAATGTCGTTTCCTGAGGACCACAGAGAAAGGCACCCCAGTATATAGATGATTAGTATTGCTGGGTTTGACCCTTCAAGATAAATAAATAGAACATTATTGCTGGGTTTTCACTAAATGTTTATATTTCATATACAGGCATCCCGCCAATTTCTTTCTTGTTTAATTATTCTTCTTTATTTTTGGTTTTGTGGTTTTTAATCAGAATTTCTCCTACTTCTTGGCCTATCACTCCCTTTTTAGATAAAAATGAAATCTATCATACTTTCTCTTTCTCATATCAGTGTTGATTTTAAATTATGGAAATATTCTTATAATAATTTCTTTAAAATTTAAGTACACAGAACATTGAATAGAATCCTAAAATATTGTCTTTATTAACACATGCACAATTCTTCAGCTGAAAACTTATAAACTGTTTCCTTAGAATTCATGTTTACATAAAAATGTAATGTACAAATGCATGTGTAAGTAATGATTTGTTTAATTTGATTTTTGAGAAAAGACTATTAGTGTGAAATTGATTTATTCCTAAGTTGTGGTTCTTGGCAGTTGCATAAAAGATTTGTATACAAAAATAGCTTAAGAAGTTAATTGTTTTGTACAAATTCAGGTCTATATCCCTTCCTAATTCCCAGGTCTTTCCTTTAATCATTTGTACTATCCCTATGTCAATGTAGTTTTCCAAATATGATTTTGTCTTGTCCCTATGCCACTATCTAGCAAGGAACAATGTCTTAGGTCTTAAAATTTACAATTTGATCTGTCATCTGTGTCCCTTTACTTCTCTGTAACCAGATGCTAGTCTTTTCTATGAACATAACCCAGCAATTACCTTTTCTTCAACGTTCTTTAGTCTTTAGGCATGAGCATCTACTCATCAATGAGTTCTCTCCTGCCCTGTTAGGTGATGGTATAAAAAAAAAGATTTCCTGATCTGGACATCTTTTTTATTTTCTCCTATGTTCTGCACTCAGCTATCACATTGCTTATGACATTGGATTTACAGTGATCCATTAAATTAAATAGTTAAAATATCAATAACCTTTTCATTCTCTCTGTTTCAATATTTATTAGTAAGTTTAAGGTCAAGTAGCTAAGGATTCAGGCCTTAGATTTTTATCTCTAGCAAATCCCTAATAATTAGTTATTACTGTTTGGAATTTTCACTTAGCATTTGTAAATCCAGTATCCTCATCTGTATAATAAGGCTGGATGAATTATTTCTTGATTTGCCTTTTCGTCTTCTCTATCCAATGGGTCATGATAATTAGGGAAAATACTTATATCTGTTTATAATAATACATGAAACAAACTATATTAATAATTTGTAGCTATTGTCTTGAGAGGTATAGTTAAGTTTATAAATATGTTCTAATTTATAAGTGTAACTGGGAATGATGTCATATTAATTGTCTTCTATGTTTTTATATATAGTGGTAGGTTTAATTCCATGTTTAAATACCGTTGAGTAAATTTTTACAATATAATGTGTGTGTTATGTATATATTTCTTATAGATATAAATATGTTGTATTACTAATTTCCTTTAAATTAATTTCATTTTCCTTCATAAAAGAAAAAAGAAATCAATTTTAAAAATCATCAACAAAAATATAAAGACAAGATGATAAATTATAGTCCATGTAGGGCTATTATTTATTTATTGTTCAATATTAGTTAACATATCTCAATAGATTTAAACAATGCATTTTCTATAAAATAACAGAGTAAATAATATAAGAAAATGTGTCTACTAAATAATTCCAAAGTTCGTATAGATGGACATTAAGTTTAGAATATTTGATAGCACAGTGGTAGGGTGTTTGTTTTGCATGCAGCCGATCTAGGATGGACCTTAGTTAAATACCCCCTCGCCTTCTCCTTTCTTATCCCATATGGCCCCTTGGAGCCAGGAGTGATTTCTGAGGACATAGCTAGGAGTAACCCCTGAGGGCCGCAGTGTGTGGCCCAAAAAGAAAAAAAATAGAATATTTGAAATAGTTTATTCAAATGATTCTGTTTTCCTGTGTAGAGATAAAAGGAAATGATATTTTAGATGAATAATACATTTTCTTTAATGGAGAGTAAGCAGAGAAAGCTGCTGCAAAGTCAAACAAATAAAATCTTATTTTGAATTTGTTTAAAGCTGAAACATTGAATGTAAATTACTCTGATCATTGTATCATTAAGGGAAGGCAGTGACTTCAAAAGATTTAGATGGGCAATCAGAAGGATCAATGTGCGTCTTGCATCTCTATAATCCAAAACTTCTAAACCAGCCATAAAAATACACCCATCATTAATTGGAAATGAAAGAGCCTACACATAAAGTGTTTGCCTAAAGGGAAAGCAACTATCACCAGGGAAGGGAAGAGGGGAGAGGGAGAAATAGAATGAAAAGTAAAAAGAAAGGACAACTAATTCTATTACTACTCGAGCCTTGTAGGACTTGGAAGGCGCAAAGGAAGGCAGCTAAATCAAACACTTAGCTGGTAAGGAGAAACAAAAAAGAAACAAACAAACAATAAAAGAATCCAATTACTTTTTGTTTGTTTTTTGTAAATGGTTTTTCTGTAAGAGGAAAAAAAGGAAACGGTTTTGACTTGTTTTCCTCTGTACTGTACTGCTGAGAGCAGTCAGTACCTTATGAGTTAGTCCTAGAGACTGCTGATACTTCTGTTAATGCTAATTAACCTCCTGCTACAAATATCAACAAACCCACATCTGAGCATTGTCTGCACATCATTCCACTTTTTTCTTTTTTAATCTCAATTGCTATACTCACCATTGGTTGCTACTTATTAGTCAGAATCACATCAGCGCTTGAAAAACAAGATGACAGTCAGGGTCAGACTGTCTGTTACTTTCCAGACAGAAAAGAAACAAAGACATACAGTGTCTCCAATAAGTCAAAAAATAATTTCTTTAAGGAATACAGATGGAGAATCATGTGTGGCATGTGGTCCTTCAAATTTTTCTGGGAATATTTGGGTTTAATTCCAAACATTCTATCTGGTGTCAGGAATATCAAGGACATTGGAAATTGACACATCAGAGTTATTTCAAATGCAATGTATGCACTTTTCATAAAGGTGGTGAGGACTTTCTCAAGCTATAGAAATTGCCTCAATCCTCCTAGGTACTTTTTATGTTATTTATATAAATATTATTTTTATAGGCTAATGAACAGACGTATTCATCTTTCTTTTCTTAACTATTTTTCCAAGGTTAAAACAATGTCTGCACTAAGTCAGCAGCTGCAATAGTCAGTTAATGGTGAAAATACTTGGAAGAAATTATCCTAACATTTAAATTCTGCTATCTGATATGTGTTCATCTTTTCTTTGGTGTGTTTCTCTTTTACTCTTTCAAGACTTAAACCGTTTCTTGGTGCATTTGGGTAATCAGATTAGGAATGTAGAATTCATCACAGAATACATATGGAGTCAGAATTTCTATTGGGGAAAGTACTGAGGAAATCTGAGTCTAAATTCATATTCATATATCATCAATACCAAGATGAATATTTATTGCTTCAGCACCCTGCTTATGAAAGTCTTAAGTTGGTTGAAGTTTACCTGTAGAATAAGAAGCTTCCCTCCAAAATAATTGAGAAACAAAAACTATGCCATTCTTTTGGAAAATTAGTGAGAGAATATTCCAGTACTACCCCTCCCATATATACAATGCAAAATGCTTTTTATAAACTATGGAAAATACATTGCATTCCATTGCACAATGTAGACAACATGGCATTTGACACTAATTTTGTTTGTAGATTCCTGTGATTTCTTTCCTGGAAAATTTCACACATACAAAATAATATTGTTTCAAAAGAATGAGGGTATATAAAATGTCAGATCTGATTAATACCAGAAAAGAGCTATTCCAGCTGCCTTATCTGATCATTTAGCTGCTTACCTTAGTCAGTAACCCTAGTTTGTGATGATTAATGTTCGCCCCTTACTTAGAAGTACAGTTATATATAGAATGCCTGTCTCAAATACAGGAAGGAGGTGGAGGAGAGCAGGGAAATGAGGGGCATTGGTGTTGAGAATATTGCACTGGTAAAGGGGTGTCCTTTTATATAATTGAAACCTAACTACAAACATGTTTCTAATCGTGGTCCTTAAATAAAGATATTAATTTAAAAATAAAGAAGTTCAGTTATAGACAACATAGAGACTATGATTAATAACATGCACACAACTTAAAATTACAATTCGTATTTTATAAACAATGTATATAATATATACACAGAGATAGACATACACACATATGAATATGTGTGAGCATATAGTTATAGCTTGTTCAAAGAAAACTTAGGACAATTAAGGCCGGAGCAGTGGAGCAAGCCGAAGGCGTCTACCTTTCGAGCACTAGCCTAGGATGAACTGTGGTTCTAACCCCTGGTATCTCATATGATCCCCAAGCCATTTCTGAGCACATAGCCCCTAAGCATCACCAGGTGTGGCCTATAAAAAGAAAACTTAGGGCAATATATATGCTATGTAATATATTTTATTATATTGCCCTAGTACATATTATATACATTATAATAGGGCAATATAACTCAGGGAAATATATCTGTGTGTGTGTATGTATCTGTGTGTGTTGTCTGTGTGACCTTCAAAAACAAGTAGAATTAAAGTCAAATGAGATTTTGTGTAATAGTATTACTTTAATATCAACCTGGAGCTGTTTTCGCTTCCAACATATTAGAGCACTAATTTGAGCTATGGAGTGGGAATATTTTATATATTTATTTTAATTTAAAAATTATTGTAACATATGTACCACCATTAGAAATCAATTCTTATTTTCTTCTTTTAGGCTGATATGAGCTAAGAATTTAATATAATCAAAATTAGATTTTATTACTGAATGAACAAAAAATAGATCATTGACTAAATCGATAAAATTCTTTTTCAAGGTTTTAGTGAATAAAGCCTATAAAACTAAAGTATATGATTTATTTTGTAGCTTTCTTTCCTTGTTTACATGATGATAAATTTAAATCATGGTTCCTGAAAGTTGTTGAAACTGAGGTTAGAATTCTTAATATGGAAGGTTGGAAAAAGCTTGTAGGCATACTTTTGCCTCCTATGGTTATGCTTTTCTAAAGTCCTAGTGGTCTGATACTAATTACTTGGGAGTTGTTTGTGTTCTTGTGCCTATAAATGGCAGATCTTTACAGGGAGTAGATTTGCATCAATTAAAGACAAGATTTTTGAAAGCTCATGCATTTCATGGCTCTTTGTATTTCCACTTTCCTCAGTGGGATGAATATAAGAGGATGTAATTATGAATTCTAGTTCTACACTAGTCAGTTCTTGGCCCTGGAGTAAATTCTTCCTCCAACTAAAGCAAACTTTAATTTACTATTCTGAAAAACCAAGATGGCCTTTAATCTCCTGATTGGTCTGAGGACCAAGTATAATAGCAATTGCAAAAAATAAAGGGCTGTTTATTTAGCACATAACAGAGACCTATCTGATGATAATGTCCTTATCCTTATTTGTCCTACCAATTTTCAGAGTTTGAAGATTTTGTTGAAAAATCGGTTCAAGATAAAGAAAGCTGGTGTAGTTTTTTTTTTTTTTATTCTGAGAATTTGTTAAATACATGCACTACTGCATGTACTAGGTACATTCTGCATTAAAATCATTCTCAAATCATTTTATATGCACACGAATCATTGGTTAATCATTTCTCACTTCATTACTGGAAACATTTTTGTAACAAAAATTCAAATACACATTTATAGATTGATACTTTTTCCCTTATAGCTTTCACTATTATTTCATACAAAACACATATTTTTTCCTTTTGTTGTTAGTTTTGAGAACTGTTTTTGGTATGGGGAACCAAGGTCAAGAATCAAACCCAACTCCTCATATGTGCAAAGAATATTTTCTAACATTTTAAGCTAAATACCTTGTCCTCCATATCAGTTTTTAGATAAAAACTCTTGTTTTTGTAGTGGATCTTCTTTACATCTATACATTTGAGGTATTGATACATGTTAAATTGACTGTGATTTAAACTTAAATTTAAAATCAGTAATGATTTTAATATTGCATATCTTGAAAACTCAATCCTTAATATACTGTGAAAGAAATGACTTCTATTAATTTCTGTTACCTTACTTAAAATAGGTTCTTGATTTTTTTGACTATTTAGAAAAAATTTTCTCTTCCTTAGTATTTATTAGGAATTCATAATAAAATTCTGCTTATATTCTGCCTCCCCATTGACACACTAGGATTTTTATTTTTTTGTTGGTTTATGTTGTTTATGTTGAGGCTACATCCAGTTCTGCTCAGTACTGGTTCTGTGCACTAACAGACTTCATGGACTATCTAGGATCACCAAGGGGTGATCAGAGATCAAATTCAGGTTGTCCTCAACCAAAGCAATGTACCCTACCCATCATTCTATCACTCTGGAACACAATACATTTAGAATTATAAAACAGTGTAATTTTAAAACTTATACATAAAATAAAGAAAGATATATTACAAAGTTTACTCTCCTTAAGTTAGACAACATAAATTTGTGATGGAAAAACTCTGAACTGGAAATTTCAATCTCCCTCAAGCAACTTTCAATAGCTCACATCAAGCACAATAAACTGACAGCATGTAAAGTCAATTTCTTAGAGAATTCTTTGCTACTCATCCACAACAATGATTTTCAATGACTCAGTATATCCTACAAAGTAACAAAACAAGAGAATTACTGAATTCAACATTTCTAGAAATGTCTAAAGCTGAGGATCCCTGATTCATCTGGCTTATAACTTCATTTTCTGAAGAAGAAAAAAAAAGTAGAAAGCTCAATGACCCCTGGATATTTCTCTTTTAAGAGGATAAATAGGAAGTACCACCTAATTACACCCCAGGCTACTACTGTAGCACTGCTAGGATCATTCCAGTGGCCCTTTGGGAATGGTATCAGCACTTTCATAAACAGTGGTCTAAAGTTTTCAACTTTTATACTTTTTTAAACAGCTTTTATTGTGATATGCTTACTGAGGATATAAATTGGATCAACTTTTTCCTCCCAACAGAACCTATAAATGAAAGCAAATGATAGATGCTAGTATGAATTTCAAGGAGTAAATATAGGCTAGTTTAACATAATATAGGTAAATTCAAACTCACATATTTAGATTGTAATATCATATCCATTCTAAATAATTTTTTGAAAATTAAACTAAAGCATTTTTGTCCTTCATAAGCCTACAGAGGCATTTCAGCTTTGAAGACTGCTTCCTTCCTGACAGAACTGATGCAGTTGATATAGCTTTCACTCATTGCTTTATTTTCTGTTATTCTTCAATATACTGTATGTCAGGAGTTGCCAAGCAACCATGACTATTGTGTAGCTCATATACACTGGGTATTTGTTGTCTTTAGGAATTGGGTGTCTGTGTGTGTGTGTGTGTGTGTGTGTGTGTGTGTGTGTGTGTGTGTGTGTTTGTATGTGTGTAAATAAGAATAGAGCTCTGGGTCAGGATGTGACTCTTGGAATAAACATGGGCAAGTAGAGACATAAGAAATGTTTACTAAGCTGTTACTAACATTATGTAATTGAGAAGCTTTTTTATTCTGATTCCTTATGAATAAAAATTCCAAGCAAATTGATCATTTATGAAATGTATAAAATGTTTTTATAGCTATATAAAGCACAACATGTATTTGTATTCATATTTATATGAGCTTAGTGACTGAAATATTTTATGTATAGTAAAATTACAGTAAAGTGATTTAATTTAAGGTAAGGGAAGACTTTCAAGATTGTAACTATAAAGATAGAGGTCTGCAGATTCTCTCTTTGGGGTATTTAACATGTTTCAAGTTCATTCATCTTCACTTTAAGTTTATGGCAAAAACATTGTACTTTGTGAACATGTTGGAATGAATAGAGTGAGACAGGAATTACCTTTTGTGTATCTTTTCTAAAAATCATCATTATCATCTTTCAAACCAAAATCTGTGAAGTACAGTTATTTTGCCTGTTTATGAGGGTTATTTTAAGTAGCATTCTTCAATAACATAGATTCTTAAAAAAACGTATAACATTTATATAAAGTTGTAAGTGTTAGATTTGAGTTTGGAGGCTGTATCCAATGTTATTCCTGATGCAGATGCTCAGGAATTACTCCTGGCTCTGCATCCAGGGATCACTCCTGACAATGTTTGGGGACAATGAGAATGCCAAGAATTTAACCCAGGTCAGCTACATGCAAGACAAGTGCCTTATCTACAGTTCTATCTCCCATGGTCCAGTAAGTCTTATGTGGTCACATTTCTAGAGTTTATCTTTCCATAGTTTACTTATAAATAGCATATTTGCTATAAGCAAGCTACTAACTTAAAATAGCTATATAAAAGCATTTAATATGTATTAATAAAAGAAATCTGTTTGAGATGAAAGATATAGATTTATTTTCAGTGAACAAATACTGCAGAGATGCAGATAATTTGTTTTGTAGAAACAGAAAGGATTTCTTATCCCTTTGGGCTTTTCTCAGTCTGGTTAATTAATGAAATTATAATCAGACAAATTAGTAAAAAAACATCTAAATTATCTAAACATAGCAGATCTGTATGGGTGTAAATTACAGTAAATAAATTACAGTAAATAAATATAGCAGATCTGTATGGATGTAAATTACAGTAAATAAATGGGGAAACATTGAAGTATTTATCTGGATCTAAATAATGGGATATAGGTATGGGGCATTAATAAAGAGATCTCAATGATGTTAACAATAAAAGTTCTGTGTTAACATGATTATCTTACCATAGAGGTAGAGTTTTTCAGTAGATTATATTTTATTTGATATCCTAAATCTTGCAAGTTTCTCCTGAGTCTTCAGGACCCTGACTTACCTAGCTTGAAGTAAATCATATGCCTTCGTTTTGAGATTAGTTATAATTTTAAAATATCTTTATTGTCCTAAATGTATTTTATAGATCTGCATTCCCTGAAATTTTGTACATGTATGGCATTGCAAACTAAAAAGCTACTGCTTCTTTGTCATTTTGTGTGGTTAACTATTAAATTTATTGTGGTAATAAACCCAAATTGAGAAAAATATATTGTACTCAAAAATAATGATTAGATGAAAGCCAGATGATAGCAAAGTGGTAGGGCATTTGCCTTGAATGCAGTTGATCCAGGGCAGACCTTGGTTCAATTCCTGGTGTCTTGGATGGTCCTCCTAGTCAGGAGCGATTTCTGAAAGCAGAGTCTGGAGTAACCCTGAGCATCACCAGGAGTGACCCTCCCCCCAATAATAATGATTGGATATTTAAAAGCCGTATTTGATTTTCACCACTATCACAAATTAAAGTTTGCTATTTGAGGAGAAAGAAATAGTATAAAGTTTAAAGCAGTAGCCTAGTATATTGTCTACACTAATGCAATCCCTAGCACCACATGAAGTCCCTTGAACACTTTCAGGAGTGTCCCCTAAGCATAGAGCTAAGAATAATTTCTGAGTACCACTGTGTGTGGTCCCAGAAACCAAAATAATGTTTATTATTTAAACAAAAACAGACCAATTCAATTATTTAATTTTCTCCTCAAACCTGTCATTTTTTAAAATACAACATTTTCAAAGAATTGAATATCCATGAATTTATTTATAGCTTTATAAAACTTATGGAGAAATCAATATATTTATTTTCAATTAAAATATTTATTTATTTTCACACCCATCAGCTCTCAGGGGTTACTCCTGGCTCTATACTCAGAAATCACTCCTGGCAATCTCAGGTGACCATATGGGATGCCAGAAATCGAACCACCGATCTTCTGCCTGCAAGGCAAACATCTTACCTCCATGATATCTCTCTGACCCCTCAATTAAAATCTTTAGCTTCCATTAGTATGTTTTCATTCTTTGGGATTAAAAATAAATAATATACCTTTATCTTCAATAAATATTGTTCATAAACCATAAGTATTATCTTGAATTCTACATTTGTGTACTTTGTAAAGTCATCATGGCACTGAATTATTCAGGTTGCCATTGTTCATTAGTACTATTAGACTCATGTGTCAGTAACTTTTGTACTGGTTTAAAATCCTAATTATATTATTTAATATACAAATCTCAATGGTATATATATGTGTATATATATTTTATTTGTTTTGGGGTCATAACTGTGATGCTCAGGGATTACTCCTGGCTATGTGCTCAAAAATGGCTCCTGGCTTGAGAGACCATATGGAACTTCAGGGTTTGAACCACTGTTCTTCCTAGGCTAGTGCGTGCAAGGCAGACACCTTACTACTTTGTGCTACCAGTCTGGCCCCTATATTATTTTATTTTGTATATTTCACTATAATTTTTCTAGTTGAACTTCCTGAAATGTATTAATATAAGCAAAATAAGCAAATGAACCTTCAATATGAACCTATCACTATAAAACACAATAATATATACTCAATTATAAAAATATGTTCTTACATATTATTCCTTTGCCTATAAAACAACTAAAAAGAAACAATTAAGTTTTAGTTCTAAGCTTGCCAATTAATGCACCATTTTCTATAAATAAGCATCCTCTTCATTCCAAGGATATTATTTTTAAAAACAAAAGACCTCCAAGTATAATAGATTTTTTTAAAAAGGCAGAAACAACATGAATATACTTTAACACATTGGGAATGACCAATTTTAACTGTTATTGTATTGGATATTAATTATCATGCATATAAATTAAATTCTATATGGATTAAAATTGCAATTTCTTTGTCAGTTTCATAAAGTTGTGATAAGAATAAAAAGAAACTTCAAGAGCTAATCTTCCAGCTTCTTTTCTTGTACAACTAGGCAGCTAAAAGGATCAGTTCTCAAATGAAAGAATAATGATTTTAAAGATTATCATCTTTAATGTTTTTTTCCAGTAATTTCTCAATGTTGACCTAAATCAGCAGGCTTTATTCACAAAATTCTTACTGACTCAATGCCATTTATATAGTATCTCAGCATGTTACCAATGTCTATTGACTTTTCTTACTTAGAACTCATCTTAACAATTTGCAATTTACTTTAAAAATGGTATTGTTGTCTCCTAGAATGCTATGGTTGATTACTTTTCCTCAATCTTTTTAGAAAATTAGTCCCATTCTGATACTTTACTCTTCTTTGAGTGTTAAATAGGAGATTATTAGCTCTAAGATTGTGTAGTCAATGTCTTAGCTTTGTCATAAATTCTCAAACACCTCAGAGAAGGCTTAGCAGGCATTTAATGATCTGAATACTTTGTTATGTACTTTCAGAGAAATATAAGACACACTTCTAAACATTGTAGGTCCCTTGCAGAAACTGCTGATCAGAAAACATTTGGAATTTCATAGATTCTAGAAATTTGTTATCTAAATTTATATTATTTAATGCTATTTTCACACTACATTAGACATAATGCAAATTATACTTTTTTCAGCATTCATTCACTTGGGATTTTTGCATTCTGGAAGACAATAGAATATAGGTTTGCTAATTTTTATGGTACACAGAGTAAAATACAAAACAACTAATATAGATCTCAAAGATTCTCTTCATAATACCTATTCACCTCTTTTATTTAATTGGTAGAGTCATACAATTGAATCTTACATCACAGGAACATAAGGAATAATATTTCTTATAGAGATAATCTGTATTATCACATGGCAATAGAGATAGTAGAGCAACAAATAATTAAAAATGTATGCAATTTTCAGTGGTAAGACATTTGCCTTAGACGCAGAAGGACGATGATTCAAATCCCGGTATCCCATGTGGTCCCTCGAGCTTGCCAGGTGTGATTTCTGAGCATAGAACCAGGAATAAGCCTTGAGCAATTTTGAGTGTGACCCAAAAACTAAAACAAAAAAATTAAAATTAAAATATATGCAATTTGACTAATTTTTGATCAAGCAGCTCAAAATTATTTCTTATTCACTGTTCAGATTTTATATCATTGTTTCATAATAATATCTCTCTGTATTAGTATACACTTGTTTGTGAACAAAATTAAAATTAGCACCAGGACTGTGAACATAACCTCAAAGATATGGAAGCCTGACTGACATGCTCAAGGCCACATGTTCAATCTCTGGAACTGCATGACCTCTCCCCAGTAATTTGGGCTATACCCGGTGGACTCCTGAGCACAATTGATAGGACCTGGATGGTCCTTTGTACTACTAATATCAAGTAGTACACTATAGCCAGAATAAAGTGTGAGTCATACCTCCTTTCCTTGTCAAAATCTTTGGGAGTAATCACCTGGCCCCAAACATCTTTGAAGAAACACTTGAAGCAGTCTAATCCTGTAGAGGACATGAAAGCAAAAACTTGTTTCAGGCATAGTCATAAGGCGGGAGAGAGAGAAAGAGAGAGAGAGAAAGAGAGAGAAAGAGAGAGGAGAGAGAGAAGAAGCAGAAGAAGAAGAAGAAGAAGAAGAAGAAGAAGAAGAAGAAGAAGAAGAAGAAGAAGAAGAAGAAGAAGAAGAAGAAGAAGAAGAAGAAAAGAAGAAGAAGAAGAAGAAAAAGAAGAAGAAGAAGCTGATGATAATGATGAGGAAGGAAAAGATTAAGAAGAATAAGAAGAAAAGAAGAAAAAGAAGAGAAAAAGGAGAAGAATCCATAACAAGCATGAATCCCTGTTTTCTTTTCCAAATACTGCAAAAAGAAAAAGTGAGAACAGGAAGAGGAGAGTGAAAAAAAAGTAAGTGGAAATAGAAAAGGCTTTGCCAGAGTTTGCAATGAAGTCTCATATATTAACAAAGATTTTTTTTTTGTTTTAAATTATAAGGCCAAGAATTCTCAGAATATCTAAAAAAAAGTCAAATTTACTGCACATATTCTAAGATACTATTAACTCCTTGAACACATGAACACAAACAAATGCAAATTATTTCTGGAAGATTTTATCATGTTACTAAGAACTTTAGAAAATTCTGGTTAAAATTAGGAAAATATGAGTTCACAATGAAAAAATAAAGTATATAATAAGAAAGTAAGGTACTATAGAAAATGTCCAAATATGAAACAATGCTTCAAAGATCCAAGGGCTAAGACAATGTGAAAAATGTTTAGAGACATAAAATGATAAGTCGAACATACATGGCATAGAATTAGAAATACTTGTAAAATAAAAAAAATAATTTTTTTCAGGAAGGAAGTTTATATTCACCATGCCTGAAATGAAGCATGACTTTGACTATAACTTATCATGCAACTAAACTAACATCAAATGAGACCAGGAAATACAGGTTAACTATATGCTCAGAAGAAAGAAGCCATGACAAATTAGCAACAAAAACATCAATTACTGCCACATATCGTTGACCTTCAAAACTTCTGTCGTCTTTTAACATTTAATAGCAGTTTATAAAAAGTATTATGCTTTATTGTTTATTTTTATAAATGAGAAAACAATAACAGAAGGTTTATTATAAACAGAACATCTGTACTAAATGATCTAAGTCACATAAAAAGTACATTCACATTTAAGTAATGGAACATTTGTTGAATTTTTGACATTTGCTGAATTGTGTCTTTTCTTTCAAAATTTTCTTGTTAATTTTGTGAAAAAAGATTACTTTCTTTCTTTCTTTTTTTTTTTTTTTGTGGTTTTGTATTTCTGGGTTATATCCCTAGGAGTAGTATTGCTGTATCATACAGAAGCTCAATTTCTTTCTTTTTTTTTAATGTTTATATTTTGATCATACTGGCTTACATATCTTTCACAGTAGTATTATAGGTACATATTAACATTGAATCAGGGGAATACCCATCACCAAATTTGTCCTCCCCCCATTCCTGTTCCCTTCCTGCAACCCAAATCATCCACCATCACCCCCGGGCTGCTATAGTAGGTGGTCACCTCTTTGTCTAGGTTACTATTAGTGATCTAATATCTATTTGGTTCTTGTACCCTCCCTTGTTTCCCCCTCTATTTGAGAGGTGGAGCTAGATAATTCGAGTTATGTGGGTTTATTTTTTGAAAGAAAGAAAAGCAATAGAATGGGGTAAAAATAAATAAATAAATCAAATAAGCTGAAAATGGAAGGAGTCCTTCTAGAGACTTTCAACCGCAGTTTGAGAAAGGACATGAAAAAGGTAATTGAAACACCATAGCAATACAGAAAGTAATATCAAATTAAATATCCAGTGAGCACTACAGCAATAAAAGCAAGCACCACTAAATAGTCTCGGTCCTGAAATCAAACCATGCTGGAGTGCAAAAAGAAAGAGAAAGAGAAAATAAAGTGAAATTGGAGACATCAACTTCCATATCTACACCAAAATAAAGAAGTCAAAAAAAATCAATCAATCAATCAATATATATGTGGATAATTGATTATTTTGTGCTTTTTACTTTCTTTTTCCCCTTACATAGGCAGAGTATTGGGGATATTATAGAGGGAATTCCCTTGGCCTAAGAGATTCAGGGTTTCTCCACCCCTGAAGTATACTGTAATGGGACTAGCTATAAACTCCTTGCATGATTATTTACTCTTCCCTCTGTGCTTTTGTGGTGTATGGAAGACTTCTGCTTCGTCATGTATGGTAAAATCAGACTTCTGTATCTAGAGATCTTGGTGACTGTACAGCTCAAGGAATGGCACTTATGAAAATACAAAAAAATTTAAAAAGAAATTTCCAAAATATAAAAGCTTAAGATCATTAAACTTAATATTTGTAGTAAGCATAGACTAATTCTCTAAAGTTGTTTAACTTTCTGGAGGCATGAGGATGTAAAACCTCAGTTCTTCAGCACAAATTGTCAAACTAACTGTTAAATATGTAGTATATGTACAAAATCCTGAAAGCCCCTCTCTGCCATTATTTACAAACTTAGTGTACCTCAAACTAGAAAGCAATTGTAGGCCTTTGAGGAATGACAGGATTCTGTAGGCTTTCGATTTCCAAACAAAATTCAGCTTGATCTTAATAAAACTAGGAAAACTGGATCCTATTTTGATCAACTACTGACTGTATTAAAGGGACCTTATTCATTTTTCTTAAGGACTTTGACTGCTACAAAACAATGGAATTTCTAGTGGAGTTCATCTTTCCAGGATAAAGCTAGCTTCATCTATTTCAACCAGTGACCAGACTCCAATAGAGAGCAAATCAAACTGTTACTATGAACCCATCAAGGACTTGAATCTTCTCTCTAAGAAAATCCAACACTAAGTTATATATCTGCTGCTTTTGATCATTTACGGGTGGATAATAAAAATAGAAGCTAACATTTTGTCTCATGTTAGAGAGGAACTCATAGCTCATGCTATGGTCATTATTTCTGTATTTCCTTAAATTATTCTGACCTCCTTGTGCCAAGGGAAAGCTTTCATCTTCCAGGGTCCACATTTTTTAAAAAGTTGTCTAGACAATCTGGTTTGCCTTTCAGACTGACAACTC
>PVKC010002232.1:30655-44787 GCA_004027635.1 Crocidura indochinensis
TAATGGCTGACAGAGGAGTAGGGGGTCTTGGTAATGAGCTTTTGGGAAATACAATTTAAGAAAAAAGTGCACAGCCCTGGTATTTTTTTTAATTTTTTTGCTTTTTGGGCCACATCCAGTAACACTCAGGGATTACTCCTGGTTATGCACTCAGAAATCGCTCCTGGTTTGGCAGGTCATATGGAACATGGGATCAAACCGCTGTCTGTCCTGGTAATACCTTTGAGATACAAATTTTGAGTTCTTAAAAAATATAAAAAGGAAGTACCAACCACTCAGATGCAGAAATGTGAAGCCCTACACAGAGAAGGAAGGACCTCTTAAAAAATGAGAAGCTGGGGCCAGTGAGATGGTGCTAGAGGTAAGGTGTCTGCCTTGCAAGCGCTAGCCAAGGAATGACTGCTGTTAGATCCCCCTGCGTCCCATATGTTCCCCCCAAGCCAGGGGCAATTTCTGAGCACTTAGCCAGGAGCAACCCTTGAGCAACAAATGGGTGTGGCCCAAAAGACCAAAAAAAAAAAAAAGACAACAAATTGGATTCAATAAGATTCAGCAACTCAATTTAGAAGATCTCATTCTCAGTTCACTAGTTTTACCAATAGTTAACGTTTCTCACATTTTTACCTTCTGAACTATATCACTTATAGATTTAAGCTATATATTAATTAAGCATAATTTTCTGAATTAAAATTTCATTTAGCAGTACTAACCAAATCATGCACCTCTTAGTCTAACTGGCCTGTGTTTACATAAATCCACATAGCCTTATATAAGGAGAAATATTAACATTTGATGTCCCAGAGTTATAGTATGAAGTCATTTTTACTCAATGAATATCTTTTGTGTTTTCTTCTTTATTTTTTAAACAGAACATTTTCTATTGATTATTTGTTGCTTTTTCCTAAAATATATGTATTATATCTCTGTACACACACATAGATGCAACATATTTATTATATATACATGTGTTCTTTTATTATGGAGGGTTAGTGATTTAAGATTCATGATCCTTAACCTTTTTTGCGATTATTGTGCACCTTCTATAAATAAAGAAACTGAGTTTTGTACTTAAAGTTTGTAACTCATTCTCCATGCTAAAACTACTATCCTCTTCATAAATATTCAAGAATACTATGATACAGATATAATACTTTTTTTTTTTAGAGTTGGTGAGAGTGAAGTATTAAAGTGCCTGCTTTGCTAGAAGCAGACTTGGTTTAATCCCTGGAACTTAAGGGTCTTCCTAGCACTTTCAGCACTGATCCACGAGCATAGAGGCAAGACTAAGGACAAAAGAGGACCTCGAGGTGCTGGAGCTGTGGTGCATGGCGTAAGGTGTCTGCCTTGCAGGTGCTAGCCTAAGACGGACCACGGTTTGATCCCCCACTGCCCACATGTTTGATGCCTCTTTTAGTAGAAAATTACTTCTCCACAAAAAGGTCCATTTTTTTTTCTGACCTGCTATGAGTTAAATCTTTCACTTGATTCCCTATATTATTACAAAACCCCTGATACCATGTAGCTCCAGCAAAACAAGATTAGCCAAGCTGACAGTCTTTCCCTGCCTTGGAGACTCCTTTCACTTTACTTTCTTCAGGGACACCATTCTCCATTCATCTAAAATACTCCAGCCCTTCTTTTCTTTAATATGTCTTAACAGATTAAAATATTACCTCCCCTTAGAGGCCTTTCAAATAGTAACTATTTTTTAATTATTTCTTACCGAATGAATGTGAATTCTTTATGAGCTATATGCTGGTAGCCACAGTTCGCCCTTAGTGAAGGTTAATTCATAATTGCTTAATTTTCTCTCAATATCATTCACCTAATAACTAATAAGTATTCAGCATAAGGTGTAGATATGTATCCCACACACCTTGCAACATATGAAACCTCAAAAAATATACTCACAAATGTTATACTAATATACAATGGCCATCCAAAAAGAGAGGGAAAACATTGGTAATATCTGTCTAATTTAGTAGTATCTGTGTTCTGCTTGCTCAATTTCAAGATAACAAGGTTTTAACAATTATTTTTCAGTTTTTTTAGTATGTTAAAAATTTAACTTTTGCAAATTAAATCAATTGGCTCCTGAAAACACATCCACACTTATAAGCAAGTTCATGTAGATAACTGACAATCAGTGATAAGCAATACATAAAAAATAAGACAGAAACATAATGCAAAAGAAAATAGAAAGACAGGGGTAGAAAAGGAAAAATTATTTTTGAGGTTGTTTAACACTAATAAATTAGTTTGTCATAATTTACAGTGTTTTAGTGCATCTTCTAACTTGTCTCTCATATACTCTCTCTCTCTCTCTCTCTCTCTCTCTCTCGCCCTCCAACACACACATACACATTATTCTTTCCCCATCTTTTTTATTCAATAGCTTAAAAAAATTGTGGTAGAAGAAAATCTCCATTAGTAGATTTTTGTTTGTTTTTAGGTCACACCCAGTAGCTCTGAGCTCAGAAATCATTCCTGACAGGCTCAGGGTACCATATGGAATGCCAGTGATCGAACCCAGGTCCATCCCTGGTTGGCCACTTACAGGGCAAACTTCCTACTGTTGTGCTATCACCCCAGCCCCCATTAGCAGAATTTTAAAATTAGACAACCTTGTTAACATCTTCCACAATTCAGAGTAGGCTTCAATGGTCTATTTTATTGTGCTTTTATTAATACAAACTGGGAAACTTAAGTAGCATGGCTTTAAAAATATTAGCACATTGTCTTAGAGAAGACCTATCTTATTGCTATCCAAATGTATTTTGGATATTGCTATCCATATGTAATTATCCTGTCTTTGCTATAAATAGTTTTTTTTAATTCTGGAAATAAAATTATTACAATCTCACTTTGGTTTTTTCTTAGGGTCTTGTCATCAAAAAGATGCAATCTTTTAGTAAATGATATATAATGCCTTCGGATAAGCTAGAAAAAAGGCTACTATAACATTTATTCAGGTTTATGAGGGTATGCCCAGAAAGAAAATTTCATAGGTAAGATTCAAAGAATAAGGACACTAGTTATAAAAAACAAAACTAGCTATACAGAACTGGGCATAAAGAACAATAAGTAATACCTTAAACTGATTTGTTTCTAGTGCTAACATTCATAAGGAAGAGGAGTGGAAGAGGATGAAGAGGACTAGAAGGAAGGACACAGAGAAAGTATGACCACTATATCTTGTGTATCATTCATCTGGTCTACCTACCTCACACTTCTACCAACTTATCTATCACTTACCTATCTATGTCCATACCTTAATACCTTTTCTCTTACTATCTATCTCTAAAATATTATACAATTCATTTAAATATTGCAGTATTTTTTTCGGTTTGTTTTTGAGCCACAGCTGGCTGGACTCAGGAATTAATCCGGACTCTTGAGTTCAAAAATAATACCTATCAGACTCGGAGAACAATATGGAATGCTCTGAATTGAACCCAGGTTAGCCCTGTGTAAGACAATTGCCCTACCAGTTGTGCTAGCACTCTGGCCCCATATATATTGAGACTTCTTATTTTCAAAGGTTATCTAACTTTTACCAGGATACTGTTGCTAATTTCCAGCTTTATATTGTTTCCAATAATATTTAGTCCTGCTTTACTTTGAGGAGTAAAAAACAGCACTTTGATAATCAGTCACAATTACTGATTTTCAGTGAGATAGAAATATTATAAATTTGTAATCTAAGGCATTTAAGCTAAGTGAATGGTGATTATTTTTAATTTATTTTATTTTATTGAAAGCACCATGATTTACAATACCATTAATGACAAAGTTTCAGTGTCACATCCTCTCAGTGTCTGCTTTCCACTATTTCCTCATTGTCCCTCTCACTCCAACACCTATAGCTAAATTTTTTAAAAACAATTCTCATGTTTTCTTGCCTTTGGTTATTATTTATGCTTTCCTATATTTTTATTAAGAAGAGAATTTTATAAAAGTGAAATTTTGAAAATGAAGTAATAGTTATCATTTTATATTGATTTTTTATTTTAATTTTTATTTGGTTTGATTATCATTCTAAATTTCAACTTCTGTTCTTTCTCCATAACTACTAGCATAACATTTATTGCGTCTGATGATCTACTTTGGCCAGTATTCTCGAGTCAATATTAAGATTCATTATTTTTATAACATTTATCAGCATATGTTATAATACCTTTTATTCCATTTTTCTCATTATTTATGGTAGTTCATGCAACATTAAGCTCATGATTGCTGTTAGTCTCTAGAACTTAACATCATGCCTCAAAAAATAGCAGTTTGTCTAACTTAAGTACAGGTCTAATTAATGATAATTTTGTGACTGAAACAGAAAATTGATTTGTTCTTATGAAAGCGAAGAGTTAATTATTTTTCATATAGGTCATATTAATTTACTAATAAGCAATTTCTAATACTACTACATTTGAAATAATCAAAT
Organism: Crocidura indochinensis; assembly: GCA_004027635.1. NCBI lineage: Eukaryota > Metazoa > Chordata > Mammalia > Eulipotyphla > Soricidae > Crocidura > Crocidura indochinensis. The sequence continues at coordinate 35,097 of PVKC010002232.1, forward strand.
AACTATAACTTTAAATAAACATTTAAAAACTACAAACATGTTTTTTTTTTGTTTTTTGGGTTTTTTTTTTTTTTTTTTTTTGGTTTTTGGGTCACACCCGGCAGTGCTCAGGGGTTACTCCTGGCTCCATGCTCAGAAATTGCTCCTGGCAGGCACGGGGGACCATATGGGGCACCGGGATTCGAACCGATGACCTTTTGCATGAAAGGCAAACGCCTTACCTCCATGCTATCACCCGGGCCTTACATAAGGATATTAAAATAAATTTGATAATTAAATATTATTTAAAAATTAATGCAGTCTAAAATATTTTTGAAAATAATATATAGAATTCTTATTATCACCTAACTTATTGTGAGACATCTAAGACATTTCAATCCTCAAAAAATTAATTTAGAATAAAACCATTTGTACTGGTTGAGGAAACGTTAATTACAGATGTACATATTTAATCAAGTATGTGAAATCAGTCTATATTTCTAAAACCCAGGATTCTTTTCCCTGAGATTAAATGGCCTCAATGCTTTAAGAAAGATGAAAAATTTACTTCTACTTTCATATTTTCAAATGAAAAAGATATCTCAGTCACTTGTAACACATCTTAATTGCTTCATTATATTTTTATAGAGCACCTGAATTGCTTGGAAGCAGCTTAATTAAAATGGTGCTTGTTTTATAGTCAATGGAAATGCAGAAAGCCCACATCCTGCAGCACAATCAATCATATTTTTCCTTTGCTGCACTCTCAAAGACAGTGTAGACGGAGCAGATTAATAAGGCAATGAAACGTTTGAGCACCATCAGAATTTAGATGTGTGCATTTTCTTGGACCTAAGGTTCTCATAAAGTTTAACATGATCTTTCCTTGAATCTACTACATCATTTAATGAATTGCCGACATAATATAGTTTGTGGTTTGACTGTATATTCACCAATTCTGTACATTATTAGAGAAAGAGAATTTTCAATCAGGCAGCTGTTATCATTAGGCACCATTTCACATTGCATTTATTGTGGTTTCACACTTATTTTCAGTGGAAGTGAATAGAAACTGAAAGACAGTTTTGAAACCGGAGTTAGTGGCAAGCATGCTGCATCGTCTTGATTAAATCATTAAATTTATCTCTGCTATTTCCCTTTTCGAAATCAAGGGGACTTCTTCCCTGGTGATATATTATAGAATAAGCGTTTTGTGTGTTTGTGACTTAAGACTGCTGGAGGTAGAAAAGATAGGCATATAGAATTCGAGAGGTTTTTCATTGAAAAATATGTTTGTAGTACCCTGGACATCATCACTGCATGGAAATTCCTCAGAGATCCTGAAATGACTTAGTTGCTGGCCATATGATTCTGCAACAATGTTGATCTCATCTACTCTGACATTTTATTCTTTGTTACAATCATAGTAATTTAAAAGTTCTAAACTCTGAAAATGTATATCCTTCAGAGCCTGCTTCAGTTTTTGCATCAAGGAATTGACAATTGGGGAATATTACTGTAAACTGTTTTAATATTACCCAAGACTATTATAAAGCATTTAGTTATTTATGTGTAACCCATTTAGTAACTATTTAATAAATGTTTAGAGTTTATTTAAGAATTGAGTTCATATTTTATTGTCTTTGACATCAGGTCTTATTTATCAATTATAGATAACAAATTCAGATAGTGTGATCTTTAGAAGCAGGAATATTTAAACATCAAAATATGTATATTGAGTGTGGGGGTGTGGGTGGATGAGAAAAACTCAGTGATAGAGCACCTGGCTTGTGGGCTTGAGATCACCAGTTTCACAAGCACTCCCCATATGTGACCTTAGTGGCACTGCCAATTGTCATCATAGCACCACAAATGAAGCATGAATCCCTCAATAGGTAAATCAACAAAGTGTGTGAGGATCACTATTAAGTGAAGCTATGGAAGCTGTGAAAGTCAAAGATTAAACTTCTAAAGAGAGTATAACCTTTCTGATACTTCGATCACAGTATTGAGAAATACTGAAATGCACCAAATGTTGAATTTTATCACAGTCATTTGGTCATAAAGTATGTAATTTGGTGTTCTTTGACAAAATTGTTATTTCTTTTAAAAATATGAAGATAGGGCCAGAGCGGTGGCTCAGCATAACATCATTTGCCTTGCTCACTGCTGACCCAGGATGGACCCAGTTTTGATCCCAGCATCCCATATGAGACCTGAGCCTGCCAGGAATGATTTCAAAGTGCAGAACCAGGAATAACCACTGAGTGCCACTGGGTGTGGCTAAAAATTGAAATAAATAAGCACATAATCATATTAATAAATAAAAATAAATATAAAGAAAATATTTACCAATTTTATTTTTTAAAAAGTAATGCATAATTAAAATATGGTAGAAAACATTTCCAGAATAAAAATGTGTTCTGTCATATCTAGAAAGTCTAATAATAAAATTCTATCTAGAAACTACATTTTGCACCTAAAAGTCAATTCACTTTACCTCCATTTAGGTATATAATCCATTTTCTTCTTTTGACTCAGTATTATTTTTCCAAAATCTATCAAACTTGACTTTCATACCAAAAATCTATACAAGCAGTTTTCTAAAAAGAGAAGCATGTTTTTCAAACTCTACCAAATCCAGTTTTCATATGATCTATTTTTACTCAGCAATCAACCAACCTAATCTCAGTTATAGACATCAAGAATGTGAGAAATGAATGTACCAACTTACATTTGTCTTTTCCTACTCATGCCTACAGCTATTTTTATATTATGACATTCGACATTCATTTCTATTCGAGTTTGCAAAAGCAGTAGTGAGATGCATATGTTGAAATTGTCATTATATCCAGAATTTCAACAACCTGCTTTTTTTAAACTATAATTTCACTAGCACTCCCAGCTTTTCTTTGAAATATGACACACTTCAAGATATATATATGTATATATGTAATATATATATCTATGTAATATATATAGCTATTACATAGATGTCTGTAGCCTTGAATTAATATTTACATAACTACATATACTTATCTCTCAATTTTATTAAAAGTTCTTAAACAAAAATTTATGTGACCCTTGTATTATCACCACTTTTTATAAATGCTTCAATAATCATTGAGTAGCATGCAAAGAATATAGTATAGTGAGTAGGGTGCTTGCCTTTCACATGGTTGACCTGAGTTCAATTCCCAGTATCCCATATGGGCCATTTAGCACTGCCAGAAGTAATGCCTGGGCCTTGCTCAATGTGCCCCCACCAAAAATTGAAGAACAACTGGTGATATATTAATAAATATTATTTAAAAATCATTCTTTAAATCAGTTTTATATGTTTAAGAAGTTTTACTTAATATAAAATGTGGTAAGCTCAGTGAATAACAGACTATCTTTCAACAATAAAAGATTTTATTTTATATTAGTAATATCCTAATTCAAGTGACAAAACATGTATGTGAGCATCTATATCTTGTGTGTGGAGGGGGAATGTCGATTTTTTTGGGACTAGAGACAGTACAGGGGCCCAGACATTAGCTTTGCCTGTAACCAATCAACTCTGATTCAAACCACTAGTCCAGTTGTCTAAGTCCTGGTTATATTGAGCATTACTTGTTTAAATTTATTTAATTTTTGTTCATTTCTTTTGGGGGGCCATGCCCAATGGTGCTCAGGGGTTACTCATGGCTTCTGTGCTCAGAAATCACTCCTGCTGGTATCGGGGTACTATATGGGATGAAGGGAGTCGAAGCTAGGTCAGCCAAGTGGAAGGCAAATGCCCTATATTCTATGCTATTGCTCCAGACCATTTATTTTTTAAAGAAACATTTAAAAATTAATTCAGAGCCTATTAAAAATATCCTATCGGGATATACATGAAAAGTCAAGAATTCTCAAAGATCAGGAAAATTATTCTTCAGCAGAAAACTTGCCACTTGGGAGAAGGTGGGGGAAATAAGTTAGGGAAGAGAATAATGGTTTAGGGAAAAGGTGCTTGTTTTTCATGGCAGACTATGAGAGGAAGAGAAGACAGGAGGGAAATAGGACAATGGGAGAGAAGTAGACAGTGGTAAAGGCACTGATGTTGGTGCATTGTATGCCTGGAACTCACTGCTGCCTAACATTAGAGATCTCTAATTCACAGTAATTAGAAATTAAAAAATATAAAAGATATAAAAAATATAAAAATACATAAAATTAAAAAATATAAAATATATGTATAAAATATAAATATAGTTTATATATTAATATAAATATTGAGAAATATAAAAATTAAAATATAAATTAAAAATATAAAAAACTATGTTTGCTTGGGAGGTCACATTTCATGATGCTCAAAGCCTACTCCTTGGTCTAGACCTAGAAATTACTGCTGGTGATCTTGGGAGAACTGTATAGGGTGCTGGAGATTGAACCCAGGTTCAAGTCTGCCACATGCAAAGCAATTACCACTGTTATCACTCCAGCACATAAAATCTATATTTTTAATAATTATTATCGATCTATCTTGTTGTTAAGTACCTTGAAAAAATTAAAACTATTATGGAGGAATATTTTCTCCAATAGTTTTATTACTTCATTAGAATATATTAAACTGAACAATTTAGTTCACATACATATTAGAAATTTGAGCTTTCAAAATTGAGCCTTCCATTCTTCCTCCCATCCTTTCATCTGCCCGTTCTTCCTTGCTTCCTTCCTTGTTTCCTTCCTTCCTTCATTCTTTCCTCTCTTCCTTCATTCTTTTCTTCTTTCCTCTCTTTTTTCTTCTTTTTCTAGTAAAAAAAAGAAAAAAATGTTAGAAATTTTAATTTAATTTTGAATTCACCATATAGTGCAGTACTTTGTGAATTACTGTCTATTGAATTGTCATTGCATGTATTCTGCATAGCCATCTCCTGCAAAAAGAGAATGAGCTAACATTTGCTTCAGACACATTTTAATTAGTAATTGTTCTGCCTTACAAGTTAGTGATTCTATTTCTTGGCATCTATCCCAAGGGTCAAAAAAAAAAAAACTATTTCAAAAAGACATTTGCTCCTATAGTTTATTACACCACAATGAAAACTATTTGGAAATAACCTGTGTCCAAGAATGTATGAATGTGTAAAGAAACTATAGTATATTGATAGAATGTATGAATGTGTAAAGAAACTATAGTATATTGATATATGGAATACAAATCTACTAAAAATATGAAATGTGAAGTAGGGACATTTTGTTAAAAAAATTAGTATGTTTAAATTTGTTAGAAAAATACTTAGTAAGGATGTTTAAAAAACTTAGTAAGGATATAACTTATATGTGATATTTAGAATAACTGCATGAAGACATGCATAGGTCTATGTGGGTGTTGCCTCGAACACCCTTGGCCCAAGGAGAAGAAAAGCAACTGAGTGGAATAGGAGAAACACAAATATAAAAGAATGCAGGACAGGGTATTGGTAGTGTTATTTTAAAAAAGGACTGAACTAAATATTCAAGCCAAAGGCAACACCAATGGAATCAAGAGACCCAAACTTGGGCGAGAGCGGTGGCACAGAGGAAGGGTGTTTGCGTTGCACACACTAATTGAGAAAGGACCACGGTTTGATCCCCCAGCGTCCCATATGGTCCCTCAAGCCAGGAGCGATTTCTTAGTGCATAGCTAGGAGTAACCAGAGATTATCATTGGGAGTGGCCTCCCCCCAAAAAAAAACCAAAAACATAACAAAAATGGCATAATAGATAAGAGATTCAGTGGTAAAGTCCATCTTGCATGAATGAGATCTGGATTTAATCTCTAGTCCCAGCCATTCATAGAAAAACATAACATAAAGACACATTTAGAAGTAATAATATTATAAATTATTTTATATATTATTTCTAGGTTTCAATCAAAAAACTTAAAGGTTTTCATATATTTAGTAACTTTTTCTAATGTTAAATCTTTATGGAGTAAGTCAGTCGGGTGACCATGGCAATTTCAAGATGTGATTCAAACTTGAAACATTTGGGAGTATCTTGTCTTGAGACAGAAACATACCATCTAAGAATCTAAGGCCAGAATATAGCAGAGGCAATTCAGCAGGAACAAAGTTCCTATTAAGTCTGAATGAAGACCACCAGAGATTAAAGTCCCTTTTCTTGACAATCTGCAAGCAATGATTCTGATTAGAGAGATCTCCAAGCTTTAGTTGCTAAGGAAAACAAAGATAAAGAAGAAAAACATCTTATCAGAGCACTGGGGAACTTTACTTTGTATTTGCTCAGATCCTATGTTCATTGTGATTTTACTTTACACTCTGGAAATGTCTGCCTCTTTAAGCTAGCAATATTGTACTTTATGGAAATTCTGTTCTCCCCCTTACTGTCTCTGTCTCTCTGTCAGTCTGTCTCTCTCTCTCTCTCTCTCTCTCTCTCTCTCTCTCTCTCTCTCTCACACACACACACACACACACACACACACACACACACACACACCAACCTATTTTCTTTTATCCTTTCTTCCCTCCCTTATATGTTTTTTCTGTTAACATAAAAAAAAAAGAACATTTTCTGTATTCTCTGGAAATTCATCAGTAAAACACAAAAAGTCTGGATGCAAGTATAGATGCAGGTTTCCTTTTTCTGCAAAGAACATTACCTTGCCTCAGAATAAAACAAGATTCCCTCATAACTATCTCCCATTCTGAGATCAAGTGAGCCTCAGGAACAGTTTGATGACCTTAGCCAGACTGACAGAACTTGAGTGGTGCAAAACTCAGTAGTAAAGGCTATAGCAATAGTGCAACAGGTAGGCCATTTGCCTTGCAAGTGTTGACCTAAGTTCAATGTCACACACCATAAGATCCTGGGTAAGCCCTGAGCACTACCGGGTGTGACTCAAAAATTAAAAAAAAAATTGTAGGGGAAATTACATTGTATTAAAACCTCAAACCTAAGAGGTCAAAGTATCTGAGAGAAGGTAGAAGATAGTAAACTGAGAAACTTTTAAAACAAATTATCAGAATGCTGATACCCACCCAAGGAAGCCTTGGGGCTGAAAGCCCTATATAGAATTTTCTGTTTGTCACCCATCCTTCCCTGGAGCAATAACCTTCAGTAATTATACTTAAAACGCCATTCCTCAAATTCCCTTATGAGATTTCAAATTCCCTTATGAGATTTCAAATCTCCTTAGGCTTAGATAGTATTGATTAAGAATCTGTTATTCAGCAGGGGCCAGAGCTGGGCCCAGAGCTCCCACAAGCCAGGAGTTCTCTTGGTCTTGTACTGGCATGTGGTGGGCACTGGGATGGACAGCTAGCCCGAGGATCCCCAGGACTTCCCATTAGTCTGGGGGGCCAGGCTCCCCCACGCCAGAGGGGCTCTTCACGAGCACCTCAGGTAAGCTGGGCCCTGGGGTGGGGGGGATTTGGGGTGGAATGCAGCTCTACCCCCTATGCATTCACAAACAGCAGGGGCCAGAGCTGGGCCCAGAGCTCCCCAAACTGCAGACAGTAGTCAAGGTAATAGTCTCTTATCCATAACAGACCTTCTACAGTATGGTCGTTTTTTATTTATAACCATTCTCAAAATCGGGCAGACGCTAATGCACCCACGCGGCAAATAACCTTTTAACCCATCCAAGAATACTCTTGCCCTTGACTATATAAAAGGTAATGGAGGGGCCCGGGAGATAACATGGAGGTAAAGGCATTTGACTTCCATGCAAAAGGTCATCGGTTCGAATCCCGGTGCCCCATATGGTCCCCCGTGCCTGCCAGGAGCATTTCTGAGCACGGAGCCAGGAGTAACCCCTGAGCACTGCCAGGTGTGACCCAAAAAAAGACCAAAAAAAAAAAAAAAAAAAGAAAAAGGTAATGGAACACCCTATATAAGGAGGATTGCACTCAAACAGATCTTTGAAATCAATGTTTATGTGAACGTTATTTTTTATAATGTTGAAGTCCTCTCTGACTGCCAAGCCTTAACCTTAAATATTCATGTATATGATGAATATAGCCCCACTCATTCATTGCCCCTCCACACCGAGAGACCCTTATATTCCCCCATATCCCAACCCCAATTTGTTACCTCCCCTTTATTTACCCCTCTTTTCCCTCAATTCTTACCTTGATAGGCACCAAGTCTGACCTTCTTCCGCAATAAAGCACCATTCAGCTCCTCAATGAAAGACACCCTCTAGAATCCTCTTCTTGTGCCTCAACAAGAAACCTCAACCAACATGCCTCCTGACTTAAGCTTATGACCCCTTCACCCCCGTCAAACCATGGACCGATACATCATACCAGAATCAGCTGCAGCAAAACTCCCAACTCAAGGATATTAAAGGACTCTGAAATTTCTCAAATCATATCTTAAACTGTAAACTAAAATTTGTGATAAGAAAAAGTGCCTTGACTTCCAATCCCCACAAGAGTATCTCAGTAGACCTCATTGGGAGGCCTATATTGCCTACATAAGCCTAATATCGTATTAATAATGCATCTTAATATATATACTCCTAAACATACAGATAGCCTCCCCTATCACTTTCTTTTTTCAAATACCTTTCTTTTCCTGTTTTTCCTCTCAATCCATCTTTTTTTTAAAATTTTTTAGCTCAGTTTCATCATCTATTTGGTCTATTTTTTATATATGCATATTCTCAGCTTGGGTGCTCCCGGGTACAAAAACCAAGAAACGTCTTGTCTGGGATAAAAGCTCAGACCACACCACAGGTACTGTATGTGTAGCCTGTCATCCTTACTTGGAATAGCACCAGCAATACAAAAGGACACCATACGTTTTTGTATAGGCATAGTAAATAAGGGGATATCATGGACTCAGAAGATCTTATCTTCTATAGATAAGAACTCACACTTTTTACACAAGGATGCCTTCCATCATGGACATATGTCATGTGGATACAACTCAGTCCCCACGAGATCAGACACTGTCCATTCTCTAATCCCAGATCCCAGATATAGAACTGAAAAAACTCCCTGCAACAACACCAGGAACTAAGCTCTTTTGGGAGATATACTTGTGCTAGTGTTGATAAGACAACATGGATGCGAGGAAATGTCAACTTGACCTAAGACGGAGGTCCTATCACATCACCTAACACTCAGTAGAAACCAGAAGATGTATTGTCCTTTGAAGTATGAAAAATAAGAGCACTAACTTCAGAAAACTGACTGACAACAGTGACTGGTAGAACTTATCTGGAAACCATTAAGGAAAACCCTATCCTAAACAATAGTCCGGATCTCTTACAAAAATCAAGATTTCTTAGCACAGAGGTCCAATTCTGACAACAGAGACAAAGCAGAATCTTTGGAATCATGACTTCCTAGACTATGGCTTAGGTAACTAGCAAAAACATGGAGCACAGGACACAGAAAACTGAACATATCAACAATGTTGGAACAACCTCTAGAATCTTAAAGACTCTACCCTAGGCCTTGTCCTAGGACATGTGCAAATACTGATATTGCTTTCTACAGTGACCTGATTTTCTCATCCACAACTGAGAGGAAAGTTTCCTGACACCTCCACAACAACAAAAAAAAACAAACAAAACCCCTGGGATATGGCAATGAGAAGGTATGGAGCCAGTGTTTGTTCCCATGACAATATGCTCCAGGAATGGAAAAACCCTGAATCCGTTAGGCCATGGAAATTCCTTACTTCCCCAATACTTACTGTGCCTATACAAAAAAAAAAAAAAAAAAAAAAAAAG
>PVKC010002233.1:0-44658 GCA_004027635.1 Crocidura indochinensis
GATGACCTTTTGCATGAAAGGCAAACGCCTTACCTCCATGCTATCTCCCAGGCCCCAGGTTATCATCTTAACTCTAAGACTACTTTTGAAACCTATTACTAATTCATTGGGTAGGGGATAGGGTGTTTGCCTTGCCTATGTTTAATTCAGATTCGATCCCCTATATCCCCTCTCTGCTGAGATCAGAAGTAATTCCTTAACACAGAGCCAGAAGTAACTCCTGAGCACTTCCCAGTGGGGCCCCTGTTATATCCTGTTATATGGTGAATAAAAACATCTTTTTAAAGAAAACTACTGCTAGTTTATTCTTTGATTCTAATACATTCTTTGATTCTAACAAATTAAAAAGAAAATTGAGGTCAAATGTTATTTTAAAAAAGGTAATAATCATGAACTCTACTTCCCAGATGGGATTAAATAGTAAATTTAAAAATAGGGGGCTGGGGCTCCAATGTTATACTTTTGCAGACATTGTTTTACATACCTTAATAATGACTAGTTAAATAACCAAAGAATAAAACACTAAAGGTTTTAATGTCTATTACTCTCGTAAGATTTGAATAAAGAATATTAAATAATTAATTTAATGATAAAAAATAGTACCAGTGGTAAAGTAAAAATTCTTGACATGTCTGGATTCAAAAACATTTGTGCACATAAATTGTCACTTGAAGATCGTTTATAAAAATGTCATCATGAAACTGAATGCATAGGGTATTTATTCTATGGATAATAGAACAATATGTGGTTTAAAATAAAACTTATTTAAGTACTTGCTTGCAGAAAATTTGATTTTCCACATTGAGCCTCTTAACACATATCACAGAACGTGCTCTATGAACAAATTTAAGTCCTGTGTAACAAATTATAGTCAAATAATTGGTGAAGCTTCTGAAAAACAAAATATATGATCTGCATAATGAAAGGAAAATTAATCACTAGCAATTAGGCATTATTTATGATCAGTTTCTGTGCTTTTCAGGTGAGTTCACCTAAGCTCAGTCTAGCCATCTATTCATAGCAAATTGTGAGTAATCCTCAGAAAAAGCTCTGTGGTTTTGAGTCTATTTCATCCTGAACATCCTGTGGTTTGACTATGAATGAAAAATGAGAGTAAAAAAGCTTTCTTCTACTACTCCACAAATGGCACTTGCCAGGTGAAGTGACTTCATGCATTTTACAACCCTTTCTTGAAAAATCACCTTTTAAGTTCTTTTGTAGGAATGAAAGGGGGGGGGTGTCTCAGAATGAATGTTTTCTTTAGAATAGTTTTCCATATTGATTCAAAATAATTAAATGCTTGATTACTATTATTATTAATCAGAATTATTAGCCAAAAAAGTATGGAAAGAGTTATGAAGCAAGCCATATACATTTTTTTTTTGCTTTATGGAGAGCAAGTATGCAGTTCCAAAAGAAAATTTACTTAAAGAAACATGTGAAAATAATGTTTTGATTATTAGGCATTTATTTTATTTCTTCCCTTATTTTCTTTAATATATCAAATTAATACATATGAAATGAAGACATTTAACTTAAATATTATAAATATACAGTAATGTCCAAAGTTATTTAAAGAACATATTGATACCATATATTATAATCATGATTATAATATTGAATAAATTACTTAATGAGAATTGGTAAATAAAATGTATCTTGCTTCACTTATATAACTATGAATTGTGTATTGGACCTGTGTTAAATTGTGTTAAGCTATGGAAAAGAATATGGTTTCTAAAACCTTTCATATTATTTAATTTTCTGAACCATAATATATACTTAAATATATGATATTAGAGTAAGCAACAGTCATGCTAATATTTGTTATTATTATTGTTATCATTTTAGTTTATCTGTTTGATGATCTTTGCTACTTTACCAGTCTTCAGCTACTCTACTTTGTTTTGAGACTGTGCCTGATACAGTTTTGAAAATAACTGTGCTGATCAAACTTTGGTTTCTAATACAAAGCATATACTCAGCCCTTTGAGCTATATTACTGGCTTTTTGCTATCCATAAGTGGAGAATTTTTAATTTCATCACAAAATTCTTGCTTTCTGAATAACAAATAATCTATCAAAATTCTACATGTTTAATTAAAATATTTAACAGCCCATAAAGGCTTAAAAATCTTGTAGATATTTGGGTGTACTGTTCTTTTCAGTTAGAATCCAACGCAATTCACACCAAATTTTTTTAAAATATTCTAGTAATTAATAATACTTCTCTCATGTCCTACTTTGTCACTCTAAATAAAGTGAATTACAGTTTTGAAGAAAATTATATTTATTTTGTTAGAATAAGGAATATCACATATAATTTAATTCTCTGGTTAAATATCTTCAGAGAGATGGTCATTTGCATTAAACTATAATTTTTTTACTCTATAGAGTTGCAATTTCTAAAATGTTCACTGACTATCTCTTGGGTTTGTCTTACTGTGTCTACCTCCGCGTTCAATTGTCATCAACTCATATGGTCCCCAGCACAGGCTGGAGTGATCATTGTGCACAGAGGAATAGGGCCTGATGATTACAACATGGGTTCCAACATATGCTGTGCATGTTTCTTCCAATGTTGACAGAAAACACTATTTTAGGCTCTGTATTACATTGGGAATTTAAAATAGGAGCATTGTATTTCAACATCTTATTCTTTGTCCTACGAATACTGACATTCAGGGAAATAAAATTTGTCTGGGAAATGTAGTTGTTGTGGAGACTCTCAAGTAGTATTTGGGAGATCTGTTGGATGGGGATAATACAAACTTTCCTGCAGAGCCTTGGGAATTTGAGGGTCACTCTCAGAAATGCTGGAAGCCTGCAGTGCAAGAAAGCAGAGTGGGGTCCTTGGAAGATATGCACCTTAAGTATTGTATCATTTTTCTGGTCCAGCAGTAGACTTTCTGGTGAAAATAAAAATTTATTTTTCTTATTTTTGGTATTTACTCTGTTAGTCAATGGAAGTCCTGCACAGGTTTGTGTCTTTTGTGGGACCAAATGTGATACTGTGATCTGAGTAATGCAGTGATTTGATTTATTCTACATTGTTTCCATGTATAACATTCATTTAAATTGGAAAAATAAATTTTAATCATAATTGAGTCAGGAAATTTTTCAGTATTTTCAGATATGTATAGCAATTAGACAAGGACTACAAATATCTTTTATTTTTGATAAAAGTCATCAATTGGCTCTTAAAAATCTCTGTTTATTAATTTTGTGTTAGCAAATATGGTTTGTCTTTCTTCTTCAAATGCCAATTCTAATATATTTTACTTAGTGCCTATTTCGTTAATATTTCCAATGTTTTTTGACCTAAGATGATTCTACTTTGGCACAGACAAATGCATTTCCAACACTTCATACTTGGCAAGGTAACATTGACTATTTTCCATGTAATGTCTGAAAATAAGTACTATGAGATTTGTTGTCTGACATAAAATTGCCAAGAATGTAGAAAAGTGGCTTTGGAGAGAGTAGAACTTGGGAATGATTTACTACAAAGAAAAAAAACCACACACATAGACACACAAAGTCCCAGAAATTAAATTGAAAGTCGATTAATATCTCAGAAATGGAGGTATAAAACCTACATGTTTTATTAAATTTTTTAGGTAATGAATTTCTTGACATTAGCACAGTCCTCTAGTAATATATTCTGGTTGGAATAGTTTTAATCCTTTTGTTTAAATATATTATGCCCTCAGGTAATTATAAAATCAATATATAATACAACTCTTTGCTAAATAACACATGTTAGTAAAATAATGTACTTATTTTTCAATTTATTTATATACTAAGTATAATTTATGTGATGGGAAAATGATTTTTATATCTAACCTACAATTTGAGAGTTTATTCTCTGCTATGTAGCGTGTAAATATAAATTTTAATGTCTTTTCTACCTAGAAAAAGAAGTAGTGTGTTAAGAAATGTTGTTTAATAATTCTGTCCAATATTGATTTGGTTTTAAATTTGAAAATGTTTTTCTTTTTATTTGTACTATATGTTTGGGACTAGATGAGTTTACCTGTTTTAGTGGGTTTATTTAATTTCGTGCCTCTTTCAGTCTAGTAACGTTTGTTACATGAAGTTTGGTATGGTTTTAATGTTGTTATTCTAATGTCCTCATGCTACTATTTGATTACATATTAGCTTCCAATTTTCACCATTTTTAACACTTGTTTTTGTTATAAGGCCGCACCAGGCATTATTCAGGTTTACATCTGGTATGTGCTCAGGGATCATTCTTGGCAGGACAGAGGAGTTTATATGGATTACAGGGGTTGCGTATAGGTTGGCCACACTGAGAAAATATCTTGATATCACTACTATGTCTCAGATCATTATTTTTAGTGTTGATTATTAATTTTTTATTTTTAAACCATATTATGATATATAAGTATATATCATTCATGTAATCAAGCAGAGACTAGTGCTTTTTTTTAACCACCAATACACAGATTGAAGCCTGCCACAGGAACACAAATTTGGAAAATAAGGGTCTACCCTTTGGGTATAACTGCCAGTACATTGGCATGTATTCAGAATTGGTGCTTTTCTACAGGTTTTAATAGGTTGAAAAATCCTAAACAAGCACCAAACTTCAACAATTACAAGAATTTTAAATAACTTTACTGGGAGCCTGAGCAGAGAGCAGAAAATTAATGTCTATGCTTTGTATATGTGTGACCCCAAATGCGATCCTCACTAGGGTTTGTCATTTCCACATTCCCAGGACTGCTACGGATAACCCTTGTAACCCCATGCTCCACTAGGTCTGGACAGTATCATATTATCGTGATGAGCAATTAGCCTTTGTTGGTCAAGTGTTGTTGGGAATGTCTCCAATCTTCCTGACACATTTCCAACATCAGTTCCCAAAACTTAATAACTTATTTAAGGAAATGATAGGAACTTGTACCAGGACAATAAAAGAAAATAATTTTGAGAATTTAGTCTATGTGTCTTTACAGCTTTCTAAAGATGGTATTTTTAAATGTATTAATATTAAAATAAGGTAATGTAATATCTTGCTATTATATACAATATAATATATAATTTTAAAAGTAAGATATCTTGCTATTATATATAATATAGTATATAATTTTAAAAGTAAAATATTCTTATAAATTTGTATATCTGTGGTCTGAGGAATTGATAAGTATTTAAGTATCTTGCCTTGCACATAGTTTACCTGGGTTTGATCTTTGGTAACACAGGTTACATGAGCTTTCCCAGGGCTGATATTTGAATACAGAGCTAAAAGTAAAACCCAAGCACTGTCAGGAGTGATTCCAAATTAAACAAAACAAAACAAAAAAACCAAAGTATATTTATGTTGGTATCAACTTAGAATTTCACTCATCTAAATATTAATTTGATGTTATAAATACATAATATATAAGCACATGTCACAATGAACATGTATGTTGTTTTATGCTATGCTAAATGTCTGCAGATATTTTGTCCATTAGGTTATGCTTAATTTTTTTACTATTAGTGTTCAACATGGGTTAAATATGTCATGAGTGATCAATTTCTCTTCAATTTAAAATCATCAATGTAATCTTAAAGAAACTTGATATATAAAATCTGTTTTCCTCCTTTAAATCAATATTTTGTTCAATATTTTATTAATTTTGTATTTTATGATGACATTGAAACTATGTGAGTAATTTTTTTGGTTAAATTTTATAGAGACTATGGGCCATGAGAGGCCAGAGAGATAGCACAGCAATAGGACATTTGCTTTGTATGCAGCTGACCCAGGATGTACTGAGGTTCGATTCCATGGTGTTTCACATGGTACCTCAAGTCAGGAGCGATTTCTGAGTGCAAAGCCAGGAGTAACCCCTGAGTGTCAACGGTTGTGGCCCAAAAACAAATAAACAAAAAAGAAATAAAGCAAAAAGAAAAAGAAACTATGGGCCATGACGATCACTTGAGTTTGAATAAAATACTTTGTTGCATCTTTAATATGGAGAAAATCAAAGCTGATGTAATGTAAATTGATCATTTAAATAATGATAATGATGAATGATAATTTAAATTGACATGTATAGCAATGAAATAAAACATGCTGATTATAGTGTAAACATTGATAGAGATATGTTACATAAGAATAGAAATTAAGACATGCGCTGTCATGACAGTGTCCTATTTTCAGGTTTTGGAAAGTTCCTGCTGCTCTCAGCATGATGCCAGTGATTACCTCATTGTAACATAAGATGCATTCCACTATCTGGCACATAGATAGATGGCAGGCTACAGAATATAAACATAGTTCTTTCAAGTGGACCATAAAGCTGAAAACTAAAAATGCGTGTCAATTCATTGCATCATTTAGATTTAGTCAGAAAATGACTCCTCTTTAATGTAAGATTTTTTGGAGAAAATATACATATATATGTACCTATTCATATATATGTGTGTAAAATAGGTGCGAATTTGTGTTTAAAATTATTTTGATCTTAAGTTATTAAAATTAAATATTTTCTATAGGGTATGTGTATGTATAAAGATCGAAAGAAATTGCAAGTAATAATTTAATTGTGGATCACTCATTTTATATAATGGAATACTTGACAGAAGAACTGCAATTCAAAACTCAGTAGGCAAGAAAACTTCAGGCACTTTTAGGAACTAATGAAAGCTCTGAGTTCTGTGAATAATCGTGATTGATGCAAATATTTACCACTAATCAGCTCTAGCAATGATATTCTTCCCTAATATCCTTCTATCTTCAGGTGCTCAAAACCATAGATCAGAGCTTTCGTTTTTAAAAACGTAACATTGAGGGGGCCAGAGAGATAGTACAGCGGTAGGGCATTTGCCTTTCACATGGCTGATCCAGGTCGGAACTCGGTTCAATCCCCAACATCCCATATGGTTCCCTAAGCCAGGAGCGATTTCTGAGCATATAGCCAGGAGTAACCCCTAAGCATCACCAAGTGTGGCCCAAACCTCCCCACCAAAAAAAAAAAAAAAGAAAAAAATTAACATTGGAAAAAAAAATAAAAAAGTACCATATATATCTTGAAAATGTTTTTCAATTTAGGAAAGATTACTATTCTTCAAGACTTTACTCAATTACCACACATGAGTTTATATACATTTTTATTTTAATATCATAACAAATCTGAATGTAAAATGATGCACTTTAAATAAAATAGTAGGTATGTGATAGATGCTGCATGATTTTTGAAAAGTTTGATTCTCATTTTAAAGTAGCATATTCTAATTGGCATTGTTCCTTAAGAAAACAAATCTTAGAGGAACTGAGCTATTTTGAAACATTATTTTCAGAAATGCATGCCAACCAGGATCAGTTAAAGGACATTGTGAGTGGTATATCTTTTCAACGCAGACAAAGAGGCAGAAAGAATATTCTTGTAACCAAAACAAAATACCTTTCATTATACTTAATATGAGGTATTATTTGAGATAAATCACTGAAAATAATGTCATCTTATAAATAAAAGTCATCTCTTTGCCAGGATATATTATAAGAAAAAATTCACCATTGGTATTAACTGTTTTAAATACTACAGTTAAGACAAAAGTAAACACAGAAGGAGACAATCATCCTGAATTGTGGATGTCGTGTGTTATTTTCATGACACCAGGTGGGAATGTTAACACATAATCAGTCTCTCTGGCATTATTTTCCATTCATATTGCCAGCTTTATCACCGTGAAAGATGCTTTGATCCTCTTCTGTGGTGTCAAGAGCAACAGGACATCACATCAATGACATTCCAACCAGTGGGGTATCATTTTATATTACTTGTTATCAGATATGATATTTCACTAATGCATTCTGACAAGATCTTTCAAAATAAAGGAACTAAATCCCCTCCCTTCATTCTCGTGCATATGCTTTCTGAATACACATGTGAGTATATATATGTATATATGTATAAATTTAATATATCTAATATGAGAATTAACTGAAAACAACCTTCTTCTTGATTAATATGGATTTAAGAAAAGATAAGCATTATCTTTGAAAATTTGCTACATTTTTTTTCTTAATGGTGTTTAATACCTCTGTGGAAAATGAAATTTTTAGAGTTCAAATACATCGGTAACTTATTGCCTGTTAAAATATGTAGTCGAAAATGCTAACATTTCACCAACATTTGATATGAATTCAAAGTAGCAAAAGTTTTAGGTGCAAACTTATATAAAACTAAGAGCTCTTTTTTCAAGTAAACACCCATTCTAAGGTAATTTCAGAAATGGTCATTTCATGCTCACAATGACCCATTAAGGTAGACATTTTTATCATTATATGCTCAGAACACATATTAGAAATAAAGATCAGATAACTAGAATAAATTTTATGATATCACTAGAAAGTGGCAAGGACATGGATCTCTCTAGCACCTAAGTTCACTATGTCTATGCTCTTGCACCAGCAACTCAATACCATTTTCTTCATTTAGCTAACATACTAAAATGAAATGATAATAAAATTAGGAAAATCTAAAGTTTATAAGTGAATTGGAGGAGAGATAGAAAAATAGCAGGTAAGGCGTTTGGCTGGAGCTGCGATCCAGATTCAACCTTAATAACTTGCATGGTCCCAAACACCACATAAAAAGATCTTATTGCACAGAGAAAAGAGAAATGCCCCTGGTGGCCCTCCAAAGTAATAGTTGCAAAAATAATAAACAACAAAATGTATATTTGAGTGTAATCAACATGATCACAGAAATTCAGATTAAAATAAGTTCAAATATTTTCACAAATAATTTCTCTCAGAATGTGTGGCAATAATGAGTTAAGAGAACTAGTAGGTATGGTATAAAATATTTCAATCTAACTGTTATTTAAAAATATATATAAAAACTAGTTCATATGTTTATAATGTTTATGATGGAGTGTCAAATGATACCTGTATACCTTTAAAAAGAATATATCCTAAAGAGGAAAAAGTAGTCATTTTGCTTTAAAACATCATGATCTTAAAGCCTTCTCATTTCTTAGTCCAATGTCTATAGATTTCTTCTAAATAATAAAATACAGTAATAAAAGTTATTCAACCTACTCAATATCCAAAGGCAGATAATATTAGACCTTTTCTAGGATTAATTTCATAATAAAAAAAAGAACTTTTGTATTAGACCAAAAATAATTCAAGGAGATGAGGTAATACATTCCTTTACATCACTTCTACATATTCTTTGAGGTTTCTAAGTGGCTTAAAAGGCAATTTTATAGGTTAAAATATTGCCCTTTCTAGTTTTATTGCCAGAGCAAAACAGTACTTGTCTGGAATGCATACAATATTGCTCAAGGGTTAATTAGGTGGGGGATGAATTAATTTGTAACAATTTCCGTTATTTGACAGGCGTCAATAACATAGTATATTACTTACATTCCAGACATCAGCATATTGCCATGACCCAGTCAAATTTAATTTGGGGAAATCTTGGATCATATGATTATTTTGCTATTGATTTTTGGTAACATCATATTGTACAATTAGATCTGGTTATCAAACACAGTAAAAACGAAGACATACCTTTAAAAGAAAACTTGATGAAGAAATATCATACTTAATATAAAACTGACAACTGTCCTGTTTTTGAAATAAAATATTTAGGTGTAATTTTTATATTGTTATTGTAATGAAACTAATTTCTTTCCTAAGCAATCTATGATAATTTCATTGAATTTTTTTTTTTACTGTGAACTGGGACAAAAGTGGAGAGAGTAATTTAGTTTGTACATCTAATATCTCCTGGTTGCTTTTCAATGCTTTCCATTTCTCACTACTTATGTTAAATAATGAGATTTCTAAATAGCCCCAATGTATCCAGATCCTCATTTGTTGCAAATAATATAACTATGATTTATGATCTAATTTTTCATGTAAATGGCTACATGAAAAGCAACAGAATATGTAAAAGCTACTTTGATTATATCTAGGATAAAATTCATATGTTTCTAAACAGAAGATCATTTTCATCAACACCTTAATTGTGTTTCTAATGGAGATGTCAAAATATCAATGCTCACATTGGGTAATAGCACAAAAATCAGTTCTCCAAAGAATGCTTTAGAGACTTAAAAAATGGGAACTGTTATTGGTAATGAGATATTCTGCATATATTTGAAAAGATAAAATACTTTATATAAATGCTTTTTTTGTATGTTAATTTCACATTTTTGTTGAATCAGAATATGACACACATACAAAAAAATTCTAAACAGAACGTTGCTGTTCTTCAGGACAATTATGGACTCATCCAATTTTCCTGCTTATTGAATTTTTAATATTTTATTTAGAACATTTTTATCCTGTACATGAGTCTATTAAAATATTAACCACGAATATTGTGGTCATTTATCACTTCCTTTTATCCCCAGTGATATTCTCAAGTATCAAAATTCAGGCATTGTAATTTTTTTCTCAAAGTTGTTATCACTCTCTTTGTTCATTAATATCATTTATAAAGTGGTATAGTACCTATGTTCATTAATTAAAATACATATAAATACATTATATGTTTATATGAAGTATACCTAAGTCAATAAATATTAGCATTCTTTATTTTTTAATTTGTTTAGGGGGCCGATCTGGCACTACCCATGGTTTTACTTTTGGCTCTGTCTTCAATGACCACTCCTGGTTTGCTCAGAAAGAAAATATATGGTTCTAGTGATCTAATATGATTTGTCCACTCACAAAGAAAACACCCTATCTGTCATAGTCTGTATATCCCCTAATTTCTAGTGCTATGCCAGATACTGTTAAAGTAGCAATAATCAAAACTAAGTAGATGATCACTCTCTAATAGACATAATTTAATAATGCTAAAAATTCTACTGAGAGAAAATAAATATACAATACTTTAAAATAAAAATATGCAAATGTTCAAAACTTATAAAAGAATCACATAATAATTAGCACACTAATTAAGAAGAAAAGGGAAACATGTGGAAGCTAAAACAATGTGATTTTTGTCAAAGCCTTAGTTTATAAAGTTACTTGTCCTATTCAGAGTAAAATTATTCTTCTGTGAGCACTGGGTCTCAGAATGTATAAAGCTATTAAATCTTGAAATACCTTCAATATATATCAATATAAGCAGTCATATTAATTCCATAGAAATGATTACTAGATTTTCAGTAGAAGTTTATATTGCTATTGAACATTTTAATAAATCAATTTAAAATACTTGGATAAGTCTGTACATGAAGTTGTTATATATATATCACTTATAATTAAGCTTATACAAATATATATAACACTTATAAATAAGCTTATTATAAAAATGATGTTATTAAACAATGTTCAAAATATTCAGAATTTTATAACTCAGAATTTTCATTGAAAAATTGTTATCTATGAAGAGTGACTATTCCAATTTTGATTCTTTTTTATTAGTGACATTTTAGAAGAATAATAGACATATCCTTGGGCACTAAAATAAAAAAAAAATAATGGAGGAAACAAGATAAAATGCTAACTCCCTGTTATGGTCCTCCCTTGATTCC
This sequence comes from Crocidura indochinensis, assembly GCA_004027635.1. Taxonomy (NCBI): domain Eukaryota; kingdom Metazoa; phylum Chordata; class Mammalia; order Eulipotyphla; family Soricidae; genus Crocidura; species Crocidura indochinensis. Next base: position 11,518 of record PVKC010002233.1, read on the forward strand.
CAAGCCTTTCACTTCATCTGTTGAAGCAGCATTTTAGTGGTCTCCAGCTGTGGTTGAAATCGTTTCATCTCATATTTTTCCCTAGCGTCCTAAAGGTGTTTAATTTTCAAGTTATAGCTGACACAGAGAGGAATAGAAATTCAGTAAATGAAAGAGTAACTTGAGATAAGAAACTGAAGGTGACTACAGGGATATTATCTTTGCTTTAGGGGAAACATATTCTCCAATGTAATCATTGAAGAATCTTGTGTCATCTCTTAATCCTACGAGACCAATGCCTAGTAGTCAGACATTTACTTATTCAAGAATATTGGTCTTTAAATAACACAATCTAATGTGTTGTGTCTTATAATTTATACAAAATGATTTACAAAGTTGTCCATAATTATTTCAGGCATGCTTGCATTCAATGTTCCAATACCAGTTTCACCACTAGTGTGACTTTCCTTCCATTCACCAGGGTCCCTAGTTTCCCTAAGCTTGTCCCCTTAGCATGCAATAATTTTTTTTTACTTTATATTGCTTGTTATAAAAAGGAACATGAGGGGGCGGTTGCGCTGGAGGTAAGGTGCCTGCCTTGCCTGCGCTAGCCTAGGACGGACCGCGGTTCGATCCCCCGGTTCCCATATGGTCCCCCAACCCAGGAGCGACTTCTGAGTCCATTTCTTATAAAGAAATTTCCCATAACTTCCACATCAGATTATAACCTAATTTCTATATTGGAACATGTTTGTAGAGGAAAATGAATTAAAATATTTATATAATTCATTTTAAATAAACTCAGGAGTTAATCAATCAGATAATTAACTGATTGATCTTAAAGTTTTTTTCTGTAAACAAAATGAAAGTAGTATTATGAGCTGGATGAATAAAGTCTGGTGTCAATAAGATTCGTCTTCTCCACCCTGGGTAAAAGATATCAGTAATATGACATTTTTCTTCTACACCCAGACATGTAGTTTCAATGAGGACTAGAAGACTAGTTCATTATAGATGTAGTGGTTCTTGCTTCTCTATGGCAGGATAGAGTTGAATAAGGAGCTATACTTATAGCTAAAATTTAAATGACTAATTAAAATTTAATTTTGTTATTAAAAGTGATTCAAAGCTGTTTAATTAAGGTATACTTTTTCAAATGTAAAACAAACAAACAAACAAAAAATAAAAACAAGGGGCCCGGGAGATAGCATGGAGGTAAGGTGTTTGCCTTTCATGCAAAAGGTCATCGGTTCGAATCCTGGTGCCCCATATGGTCCCCCGTGACTGCCAGGAGCAATTTCTGAGCATGGAGCCAGGAGTAACCCCTGAGCACTGCCAGGTGTGACCCAAAAACCATAAAAAAATAAAATAAATAAAATAAAAACAATAGTCTACTCACTGTAAGAGTACATTGGGGGTTGGAGTACAAGCATAGCAGTAGGGCATTTGCCTTGCACACAGCTGATTCAGGACGGGTGGTAGTGGTTCAAATCCCCACATACCATAGTTCTCTCATGCCTGCCAGGAGCGTTTTCTGAGCACAGAAACAGGAGTAAACCCTAAGTGCTGCCAGATGTGACCCCAAGACAAAACAATAAATTGGCCACAGTAAGACTGTTAATCTAAAAATATCTATTAACAAGTAATCCTGATTATCTGAGAAAAGGCAAGAGAAAAAAAATTTAAGACACAATAGGAGGGAAAAGTACAATAAGGCCTTTTAAACTATCTTGAAAAAAGAGAGGTTTAGAAATATTAATTAATCACTACATTTTATTTTGAATATGTAAATGTTAAATTAAAAAAAATTAATAAACTTTATATTTTGCTGTTTTTGGAATACTAAAACAGAAATAAATGTCCCCAAAAATTGCATTCAAGTTCTAGTTTACAACATTTAGCTGCAGCTTCAAGTGTTCTCTTAGATATATAAAATATTATTTTTCTCACTTAAATTTATATTAACTTATATGGCTTATACTCTTAATACTTAAATTGTCGTTAGTAAATTTCTTTTCATTAGCTATTAAAAAGTTAGACATGAAGAAATGGTCAGTTCCAACACAATATAGATTTGGACAAGTGAAAAGGAAAGAAATGTAATATTAATCATATCAGGACAAATTTTCCTCTCCTTTGAAAAATATAAATGCATATATACAAAATATATCAATTAAAGCTGTCATCATATTGTTTACATTTTTTGTTGTTTTTGTTTTTTTTTTTGGTTTTTGTGCCACACCCAGTGATGCTCAGGGGTTACTCCTGGCTATTAGCTCAGAAGTAGCTCCTGTCAGGCACGGGGGACCATATGGGGAACCGGGGGATCGAACCGCAGTCCGTCCTAGGTTAGCACAGGCAAGGCAGGCACCTTACTTCCAGTGCCACCGCCCGGCCCCTTTAAATGTATTTTTAAATAAATTATCCAGATTACAAGAGATTATTGAAATATTAGCTAAAAGAAAAACTAAAATACATTCTATTCTGGAGTAGTATTCATACCAATTGTGGATGAATTATTTCTTTTACTTTATAGTATTCTTTCCCATATTGTTCTCTCATCACCTATCTCCTAAATAAAACTATTTTACTATAAAATATTAAATAAGAATCTATTAACGACATCTAGGGAAACAGTGCTATTTTGTGAAATATTGCTGTGGATCCTCTAAAACTTATGACTTTAACAATTTTAAGGAAATGCAATTCAAAGCAAAATAACAATAGATATAGATAACAATTTAGATAACAATTTATGTTACTTAAAATGAATTGGCAAGTGTACTCATGTATAGAAATTAGTTTACATTATATAAATGTATTATTGATTAAATCTATTGATTCTAAGTAATCTGTTGTATTTTAAATGTATTATACTGCGAATTTAGTTGTTCAGAATCATAGTAGTGCTATTTACTATCCTATTTTGTGGAAGCAGAAAAACCAAGTCATAGAAAAACTTTGTAATTTCTTCAGTTAGATATTAACAGAGTCAAGAGTTGAGCTTGAAGGGCCAGAGTGACAGCATAGCAGTAGGGCATTTGCCTTGCACACAGCAGACCTGTGACAGACCCAGGTCTGTCATTTGCTGGCATCCCATATGGTCTGCCAAGCGTGCCAGGAGCAATTTCTGAGCACAGAACCTGGAGTAACCCTGAGCACTTCCAGGTGTGGCCCAAAAACAAACAAAAAAAATTGAGTTTGAGCAGTATGACTCTGTATTCTCACCAATTATAATATACATATCAAAATACTACCTCCTACGATTTTCTACTTCATTTTAACCTTTATTTTTATATCATGATGTATTTTATTGATTTTAAAAGTAATTTAATTTTTTCCTAATTTATAATAAATAAACAGGCATTCATGAAAGTTCCTGAAAAGTCATATTTTCTGGTTTAGTGTCAATTATTTAATTTAAAATAACTCAGAATCATAATTATTGTTTACTTGTTATTGATTTCAGAGTATTTCCCAACTCAGTAGAAATACTGCTTTTCTAATTTATCTATAATACAAAAATATCACCAGTGTGGCATTCTTTTTACATAAAATAATTAGGTAGTGGATAGAGAGTGGAACTGGTAAGGTGCTATTTTGTATAGGTCTGTCTTCTTTTCAATTACAGATATCCTATATGGTCACCTAATCACTGCCAAGAATCATTCCTGAGTACAGAGCCAGGAATAAACCCATTGTTGGATATAAAGCAAAATCTAATAAAATAAAATTTAAATTAAAAAAAAAGGTATCTATTGCTTGATCATGGAGTCTTCTCTGAAAATCCTCATCTTTTTTCATAATCAAATTCATTGGAATTTAATAAAGTAAACCCATATGATAAAGAAAAGTAAAGTCATTTTTTCTTAATGTGAAAAGACACTGAAATCACTTCTTTACACATACCACAAACACCAAATGCTTTAGAAGAACAAATATGTATTTTCAATTAGCTCACTCACTATAACCTATGCAATTAACATGCATACCTAAGCTCACAAGTTCATTCATTTTCTTTTTGTTTTGTTTTGTTTTTTGTCTTGTTTTGTTTTGTTTTTGGGTCTCACCCAGCAGTGCTCAGGGGTTACTCCTGGCTCCATGCTCAGAAATTGCTCCTGGCAGGCACTGGGGACCATATGGGGCACCGGGATTCAAACCGATGACCTTTTGCATGAAAGGCAAACGCCTTACCTCCATGCTATCTCCCGGGTCCGCATTCATTTTCTAATTAGTAAATAGTATCATACAACTTAATTCTATCCTTATACAATGAACTCTAGCTATTTACAAGAATAATAAAACACTGTGCAAGATTAATAGTACAATATTTTCCATAGAAGACTTACTTAGATATTTGCATTCACATATTTTTCCCTGAGCATGGCCATGAGTGACTCCTAAATACAGAAGTAGGAGGAAGCTCTGAGCACTGCTAAGCGTGACACCCCAAAATTTTAAATTAAAATGATATGAAACATAATTGAAGTTTTAAAAAGAAAAGACCTGGACCCATAGCACAGAGGGTAGGTAGGTTATTTGTGTTGCAAAAATTTTTATCTTCCTATCTATTTGAGAGCTAATATCTACTACACTTAAGAGACGAACTGAAATGTCATCAAACATTTTATGTCTTGGGATGTTAGTAAAGTACACCCGGAGATGCTTACAGTTCACTACTGGTCTTGTGGTCAGCTTGAGTGACCATAATTGGTGCAAGGAATCAAGCCTGGGTCCCTGCATGCAAGGTTATTTCCCAAACTGCATTGTGCTATCACTTGGACCTCTGTTAAGTTTTCTTCTGCTTTGTTTTTATAAAAAGATTTATGTTCAGCTAACAGTGTAAAGAAATTAGATACTTGATTCTATGGTAAATAGGCAGATTTTGCCCAAATTATATAACACAAATTATTTACTAGAAAATCTACAAATTAATTATTTTGTTTTGTTTTGTTTTGTTTTTCGGCCACACCCATTTGATGCTCAGAGGTTACTCCTGGTTAAGCACTCAGAAATTGCCCCTGGCTTGGGGGGACCATATGGGAGGCCGGGGATCGAACCGCGGTCCTTCCTTGGCTAGCGCTTGCAAGACAGACACCATACCTCTAACGCCACCTTGCTGGCCCCTGTTCTTAATGACTAGAATATCTTTTATCAGAGCCATTGACTCAATCAGCTATAAACTTGAAAATTTCTATTTGACAAATTTCTATCAACAATTATGTGAAAAAATGTGGTGACTTATTTTCTTGAGTACATATTTTTCATGAATTTTTAGATTAACTTTAGTGAAATGGTTCCATAACAATGTACATTACTTGTCACTTCCAAATCTATAAAAATAAGAAAATAGATGCAGAAACACACAAGTAGCTAGATTTAAGAAGATTAGAGGCTTAGACTTGATTTTTAGTCACAAAATATAATAGCTGAATCAGTTGCCAAACATATTTAGCTTTGTTATGTCTCAGCTATTTCCTCCAGGGGGAAAACATGACTGTCTTATATGATATTGTTAATAAATAACTGAAACACAAGTGCAGTGCTAGACACAAATTTTTAGTGGTATTATTATAATCCTTACAAATTATTGAAATGTTTTCTTTAGATATTAGTAAGTCAGGAAGATGTTGCAAATGTGTAGTACATTCTGGTTCTTTTTTAACTGCTGAGATAAGATATAATCTAACATTCTCTTTGCTTCTCAACTCCCTATTTCTCTAGCCTTGTCTAAAATAAAATGTTGAGTATATTAGACAGTTATCCTACAAGAAATACCCAAATCAGTCAACAACATTATAAAGAGTTGTTGCAAAAGATTGATAGAATACATAATTATCACTGCAGGCAATGAGAAACTCTTTCAAAATATACTCAGTGTCTAAAATAGAGAAATTCTCTCTCTCTCACTCTGTCCTCTCTCATACACACAGACATACAGACACACACACACACACACACCTATTTTAAAACATGCAAAGACAACCTCTTTTTGTCTTCAGATATTTTTCCCTGACATTATTTTACCATGTTATCGTCTTTTCTTGATTTCAAGAGATACAGAACACTTAAACATTTCCAATTCTATGGTGTGGAAAGATCAAATGAGTGACTGAAAAGTACATATATAATCATATAATCAAAATTATTTTCCTCTCAGTTCTCTGCCTTCTTTCAGGTGAAGCATTTAAATCCTAGATTAGATGATTTTTCTCTCTAAATCATCTCAAGTATGGATATAATTAAGTTCAAAACTGTTAAATTTAAATTACTGGGGCTATCAATATTTGTACTCAATCATAATTCTCTATCCTTTCTGGGGCCTGTGACATAACATGGAGGTAAGGAGTTTGCCTTGCATGCAGAAGGATAGTGGTTCAAATCCCGGTATCCTATATGGCCTCCCAAGCCTGCCAGGAGCGATTTCTGAGTTTAGAGCCAGGAGTAACCCCTGAGTGCTGCCGGGTATGACCCAAACTCTGCCCCAAAATAATTCTTCATCCTCTCATTGAAATTGTGAAGATAAAAAAAGAAAATATAGATTCATAGATAATAGAAGTATTTATACAAAATAGCTAAAAAATTGTGGTGAGAATGTAAGTGTAAATTCACTTGAGTAGGTTAAAGAGGGATTGAGATAAGAAAAGAGGTCATGATGTGTGTATTTAAACCCAACACATACATAGATATCTTTGTAAATAGTATGTAAAATTTAAATTGTTTTTATGATATCTCCCAATAGCAGGCGTGGAGATGGCTCAGTGGATAAGCACCTGTCTTGCAGCCATGAGTCTAAATTAATTCTCTGGTTTTGCCAAATGTACCCAGCATGATTCTGGCTATTCTGCTTTTTGTGTCTGCAGTTCTGCAGTCTAAAATCCCCAGAACTAAAAGCAATGTTTGGCCACACAGTAGCTAAGTATGTGAAAACCATACAAATAAAGGGTGAAAAACCCAATAATCACATGCTTAAGCACTGAAACAGTTCATTGAAGACAACTTCAAATAAGCTTGTGCAGCCCTTTGTGAGACATTTGAGTTCAGAAAATTATCATACAAAATGAGAGAGAGTACCCTAAGGTCTAAGCACCTTAGCCAATATTGTATGTAATCCTGGTCATCACAACTGCATCAACAGAGTCAAGAGGGGGACAAGTAATTTTTTTTTTGGGGTCACACCCGGCAGTGCTCAGGGGTTACTCCTGGCTCATGCTCAGAAATTGCTCCTGGCAAGCACGGGGGACTATATGGGGCACCGGGATTTGAACCGATGACCTTTTTGCATGAAAGGCAAGCGCCTTACCTCCATGCTATCTCCCAGGCCCCAGACAAGTAATTTTTTAATGTCATATCATGCCTAATTGGGGTGATTAAGAATTTATAGTGAACATGCTATTCACCAAAATTTAACTTATATTGAAAAGTATTTATCAATCGTTCAAGTTTTTTCTGGAAAAAAATTTCACCATTGAGCAAATTTACACAAAAGTAATCCTCAAAAATCCTTTCTTAGAAACAGATTTTTTTTATCTTAAAATTTTATTTAGGTCTAAAAGTTTCAATCACTTTTTTAAACTAAATTTCTCATTCTTTTTTTTTTTTATTTTTATTTTTTTGGTTTTTGGGTCACAACCGGCAGCGTTCAGAGGTAACCTGAAGTTACCAGAAGTTTTTCTGGTAGGCTCAGGGACCATATGGGATACAAACCGGGGTCTGTCCTGTGTTGACCACAAGTAAGGCAAACTCACTACTGTTGTGCTATCGCTCCAGGCGCCTCAGACACTTTTCTAAAAAGTTTTTCCAGGTTGCCTCCACATGTATTATGATATAACTTTATTTTCTGTTATAATCTCCCTGTCTCTCTCCTTCTATCTCTTTCTCTTCCACCATCACTCTCTCTGTTTTTCTATCCCCCTCCCTTCGTTCTCTCTTTACCCTCCTTTTTCTTTCTCCATATATCTCTTTTTCTCTCCCTCCATCACTCCCTCTTTTCACCCTCCCCTATCTTACACCAATCCTGGCTGTGCTCAGTACATCAATGGCTTCTAGAAATAGAACCTAGACAGTCACATGCAAGACAAGAACCCTCTGTAATATCTCAATGGTCCCATATTCTGTCTTTACTTATGTCTTATTCTGTCTCTATCTATTAATTATCTATCTCTAATCTCCTGCTCTGTCTCACTCTCCCTCTACATTGAAGTATTTTTGTTGCTTGTTTTATATATTGCCTATGTGTGTTTTACTACATATCATTACTACATATCATTTTCTATATATTTGTAAATAAAGCTGTCATGGTCAGATCTCAAGATATAAATGTCACTGGTGAGATCAGATCATAGGCCAGTAGAGCACTCACAAAAAAATATCCACCAGCCACTCTTGGAGAGTAACTCAGTTTATTGTAGGTGGGAAATGGTTATTTATACTAGAGAGAGTAAGGTGTGGACTCTGTGTCAGCCAACCAGCTAGGATGTGAAAGGAGATTATAACAGGGTGTGTGCTTCTGTGTTTAGGTAAAACAAGGTAAGAGATTAGGGAAAGTGGTGTGTGTGTGTACTCTGAATTTTAAAGCAGGGTGTGTGTTTAAGGTGATTAGATACAGATATTGGTCATTGAAAATAGAAATGTTGAAATAGTGCATTCATAGAACCTAAAACTCATCCTTTAAAGTGGAACACAATTGAGAAACTAGCACAACATGAAGTCCTGCAACTGGGGACTACTTTATTCTTTTTTGCAAAGAAGTTACAACTGGACATATTTCTGTGTAACTGGCACCTGTCTTGCTAAACCTAATGAAACAACAGCAAACACAATGAAGTCTTGTTACTAAACGATCTTTGAAGCACACTAGATTGTGATTGATTCTGTTGTGTTTAATAATGTGGTGGCATTTTGCCTTGGGCCTTTTTTATTGAACAGGGGAAGGAACAGAAGAAGGAAACACTTGATCACTTTGTAAATGCTGCACATTGCAGGCAGGATTTAATGACTGAACGTAGCCACTTCCAGTGTATTGAAAGGCCTCAAAGCATTGTACCTCTATTCAAATGGCAAAGAATAGAGTTCCTGTAAGATTGTGGAGTGCAGCTCATTTTGGGAATAAACAGTTGCTTTGACCTTGTACTGGCAAATAGACCTTGTCAGGCCTGGAATTGCAAGGCCAGGAAATCATCTGTTTAGTCAGTGCTGGTTCTGGTCATTAGTTTGTGTTTATGGCTGGGAATTGATAATATAGCCTTGTGTATATGAAGCTAAGGCTGAATACAAAAAAGGCCCTATTTACCAACAGCTTTGTTTTTTTCTTCTTAATTTAAAGTTAATTCAAATTGAAATGAGACTTTTAACCCTTAATTAGGACCATGTTTTCTCTTAGAAGTCAACCACATTAGTCAACTGGAGACAAAATTCACTTTGCAATTGAAAGCCTGTCCAGTTTCTTTCAACAGTAGCCACCATAGTTTATGGGGGAACATTTGTTTTCCTTTCACTATGGAGACTTTACCCATTCTCTGTATCAGCATAGCTCAAAGCCATCAATTACAACTTAGAGGAAAAGTATGCTATGTGCCTTGGGATGGTGGCCAAGATTCTATCTTGAAGCTTTTCTATGATTATTAGTCATAATATATGTTGTGCTTATAGAACTCCCTATTTTGTTATTTCTGTCTTTATTATTTTCCAAGCTGGTAGCCTGATATTTGACCTTATTCTGTCCCAGAGAATTGATTTCCTGTTTCATTGTTTCTTCCTCATAAACATGATCTTAGTAAGATCCTAAAATATTTCTAATTCATTCACTACCAGTTGTCATTATTTTGGCTTCCTTCTATTATTTATCCATATTTTTTGGAGTTTCTCAATAGAAAATCAGCATTTAGTAAGCATTTCCTTGTTATTGTTGTACTCTGGCCTATCCTGTGGTTTTTATAGAAGTTCAGAAATTTGTTCAATGAATAACCATTGCCTAAAAATTTAATTGATCAAAAAAGGGGAGGGGCAAATAAAACTGAATAATAGCAGTCTTTTAAATTGTGTTTTTAATATGTGCTTGTTTTCTTAATAATTAACAAAAAAACATAAGATCATATCAACTTATATTTTAAAAAGTTAAAACAATAATATCAATGTTTTACTGTATTCCGTAAGATATCATATTTATATAGTTTATTTTATTAAAATGCATATACAATTATAAAACATTATATAATGTAAGCTTTTATGTTGTGGGTTAAGATAAAAGTATAATAGTGGGGAACTGTGTGATAGTTTTTTTTTAATCTTTCAGTGATTAAAACCAGGAAAAAATGCCTTTTTGAATATATATTGCTTTTATTACATATTCATTATAATGATCTAAACAGATTAAAACATCATGTTCATTGAATTGACATTAGAATTTTGAAGAAAACATAGGGGGAAGTTAGCTAGAATGGAGTTGTACCCCACTGATAGATGATTAGATAGATAGATAATTTCATTATCAATATAAACAAACTTGTGAATGGTAACTTGTGAATAAGAATCTGGTTATATAAGTTGCTCAGCCCAAATTAAAATTAACTCCTACCCTGTAATATACCTCTGAACAAGATATACAGTTATCTTTGAATGGCATTAGATTTGAGGTGCTATTTAGGTTCCTTTCTAAAGTATATCATGTAAATCCTTCTGGATACTCACATGAGGGGGGGCGTGTTCTGCTCTTGCTCCTTCATCAGAAAGACATCTGTAAAAAGATTCTGAAAATCTATCACTACACTACACTACCTATTGAGCCTTTTCTTTAAGTACATTATAGATATCTCACTCAATACTGCCGGTTATGCTGGCCACTTGTATTTATTTATTTATTTATTTATTTTGTGGTTTTTGGGTCACACCCTGCAGTGCTCAGGGGTTACTCCTGGCTCCATGCTCAGAAATTGCTCCTGGCAGGCACGGGGGACCATATGGGGCACCGGAATTTGAACCGATGACCTTTTGCATGAAAGGCAAAAAGGCCTTACCTCCATGCTATCTCCCGGGCCCCAGCCACTTGTATTTTTAATGTAGGTATTCCCCAATAGCATGCAGCATATTGATATGTCGATATGTAGTTGACTAGAATCATAATGGAAACTGTCCAAGTAAAGGTGTCATTGTACATTTTGAATCTGAACTTTATAATACAACTATGAGGTAGAAATCATGCAAAGGGGTGGGGTGATAGACCAAAAAAATAAGCATTTCTAATTAAGCAAGAAAAATATCGTCTTATCTTTTTGGTTTTTGTGGTTGTTGTTTACTGTTGTCCTACCAGTTGATAATTAATTTATTTTATGTGTTTGGTTTTGAGGCCATACTCAGTAGTGCTCAGTGTTTACTCTTGGCTCTTAGAGTTTACTCCTAGAGGGACTCATGCAGTAAATGGGGTGTCAGCTATATGTGATGAATCAAACTCCAGTCAACCACATGCAAGGCAAGAACTGTAATCTTTATACTATAACTCTGGGTTGTCAATGAATAATGTTTAGGCTTTGTTTTTGTTTGTTTCTATTTTTCAAATACACACCTGACCTGGTAATTCTCTGGACTCTGCTCTTAGGAATCGAACCTGGAGGTGCGCAGCAACCATGTGTAATGCAGGGGATTGAATCGGGGTTGGTAGTATAGAAGGCAAGTGCCTTACAGCTGTATTATAGATCTGGTCTTTCAATGATAATTTTACTACAAAAACAATGATGGACATACAGATGATATTATATTTTTGTATATACATTTAATCTTTGGGAATTTTTTGTTTTGTTGGAGTATTAGCCTGCCAAAGTATATATATTAAAGGGATTTTAAAGAGAAATTAGTAAATATCTATCATTAAATAAATAATAAAATGTATGCTTAGATGGGACAATTGGTTGCAGGTTAATAATATGCTCTAGATTAGAAACTGGGGAGGTATTATAAGAATTAAAGTGCTTGCCTTTCATGAGGCTGACACAGGTTAAATCTCCCAGCATTGCTTGGAGTCCCTTGAATACTGCCAGAAGTGATCCCTCAGTTTGGAACCAGCAATTACTACTGAGCACCACAGAGCTCAGTTCCTAAATAAAACAAAACAAAACAAAAATACATTGTAATGTATCAGATCTGTAACGAGGTGTTAGAAAATTTTAGATTCTCTGCACATAAAATAGATAGGAAATCACTTCTGATTGATTAGGGTTTAACCCTGGAATACAGAAACATTAAATAAAAATAAAATTTCTGACTTTTTTGACTTTTACAGATATATTAATAGTTGAAGGGACTTGATAATTATAGTTGATAGTTCCCACTTCAGTACTTTTTTCATGTAAGATTTATAAAACATCTTAAAATGTAATGTGAGGAGTAAAAGAGAAATCAGGATATTATTTTGACAGAAAGTTGAGAATCTCATATTGAAATATACCTTAGTAGTCAGTCATATTCTCAAGGTAGGTGGACTATTTCTAAAATAGAATTAATATACAGAATACGTCTGATTAATATTAGATATGAGGGGCCAGAGTGATAGCACAGTACATAAGGTGCACTTGCCCAAAATTTTTTAAACCCAACAACACATATTGACCCCTTAGCCCTCTAAAGAGCATTGTTTAGAGCAGAATCAGGAGTCATCCATGAGCACTGCTGGGATTATCCAAAATTATGTATATGGATTGTGACATTTATCACTGCATAACATGACATAAAAATAATGTAGGATACTTCAGAGACATATACTTATTTAATGTAAATAAATGTATTCTAAGTATATAAAGTATGTTCTTGGTATCTAAAGCATTTTGTGATGGTGCTGCATCCTACGGTGCAATGGTTATTAGTATTAATATATAGATCATCATACTTTGATTTATCAACACACAATCAAAGATAAAATTTAGTAAAAATTTTTATGAGATTAAAGAAATAAATAAACAATTAATAGCAATAGTTCAAATGATAGAATACTTACCTTGCATGTGGTCAACCTAGGTTCTATCCCTGGTACCTCATATGGTCCCTTGCAAAGTACAGAGCTAAAATAAAATCTTACCCCCCAATACCAAATAATATTTTCTTAAATAAAAATCCTTATAGGTCTTCCAATGTTGTAGTTATTGTTTATATCTTTAGAATCTTATATTTGGGTCTTAAATTTATGTAAAGAATATTATATGATAGGATCTATGATGCCACATAATTATCCTATATTATTCTGAATTGAGGGGTATATCCCTAAGGTCCCTGAGCATCAGAAAATGAACCTAATGATCCATAGTATCACTGAATGCAGTTTGCACTGCATTCTTAGGCCTAGGTATGCCAGAAGAGCATATTATTAGAGGGCATGTCTCCCAGTAAATATGAGTACTACTACAGTTTCCTCCTATAAAAAGCTATATGTTAGCTTTATTACCCTGGGGTCACAAAATCTATAAAGAATATTAGTACTTGGTTACAAGAGTATTATGTATAAGTCAAAATTATGTATAATGTAGCATTTAGAGTTGTATACATGTTTTAAATATGTGCTGTTCAGTTTATTAAAGCATTTATGTTTGAGTATTATTAGAATGCAATAAGTCTCAACATATTTATGCCAAAAATGCATGACGTTTTTCTCTGTGCAGCATCTAACTTTTCAGACTCTAGTACACTCAATTATAAAACAAGCCAGTCAGTGAAATGAGATCTTTTAGACTATGATTCTATTAATTAATACATATCAGCTGATCTCTCTTTTCTCTAGTTTACTGAGAAATACTTTTTTTGAAGCAGAAAAAAAAGAAAATTGAGCACAATAATATAAGCTTATGTTTTCTTTCTGATCAATAAAGAATTATAGGAATTAATTTATACATATCAAACAGTAAAAGGTACATATTGCCCTGCTATTCTTTGTCTTTACTATTAGCACATGAAGCTGATTATGACCATTATAAAGGCTAGGAAATAGAGTAGATAATAAGTGCCATCAATTGCATTTGGAACCTCTTTTAAGGAACAATATCCCAAATATTGGCATCGGTTTCTGTTTAAAATTTTAACCATTTTTAACCCTAAATGTGGCCATCTATTCCTATTTGCAAAAAGTCTGAGTAAGAAAACTTAGCTGAGAAAAACTTGGAAAGAAGTCAGAATATATATAAAAGCGGAATCAGGATTTAAATATTCAGTATCTTACCAGTAATGTCCACTGGATGGATGCCTCTACATAATATATCTTCACATTTATCTCTTTGTATGCTTAATTAAGCTTTAAAGGTCTTTTCCTATAGCCTTCAAGATCTCTCTCAAATGTGCTTCCTTCTGTGGACTATCTTCAAATACTTAACCATATTGAAGTGTCCTTACATATATACTATAATAACTATTTCCAACTTTATATTGAAAGGATTCTTTGGGAATGGATATGACTTACAGATTATTATCTGCAAGGCATACAAAGAAAATGAATAGAAGTCTATATATGACATTATTATTTTATAGAATACATGTATCTAAGACAATGTATTTATGATAATCTATTTTTTGCTATCTAATCAAAAGTGGGTAGTCAGAATCATACATTTGATCTCTTATTTAATCAGTATTAAGTTACTCTTTATTATAGTGTTGTACTAAGAGGTGAATTCATGATTTTTAGTCCTTTTTTTAAAGTATCACATACTATATAGACATTGATAATATTAACAAAAAGTTATTGAATACATAGCCAATTCTTACATATCACAAAAGATAGAAAAGCCTCAAGTAAGTCTGAGAAGTAAACAAAATAACAAATGAATTGGAGTCTCCTGAGTTAATCTTTCAAAGACTTAGCAAAACCCTCTTAAAAATGTAAAAGCAGGGGCCCGGGAGATAGCATGGAGGTAAGGCGTTTGCCTTTCATGCAGAAGGTCATCGGTTCGAATCCCGGTGCCCCATATGGTCCCCCGTGCCTGCCAGCAGCAATTTCTGAGCATGGAGCCAGGAGTAACCCCTGAGCACTGCCGGTGTGACCCAAAAAAAACCCACAAAAAAATGTAAAAGCAGGGGCCCAGGGAGGTAGCACAGCAGCGTTTGCCTTGCAAGCAGCCTATCCAGGACCAAAGGTGGTTAGTTCAAATCCCGATGTCCCATATGGCCCAACGTGCATGTAACCCTGAGCACTGCCGTGGACCAAAAACCAAACATAAAAAGCCATAAATAATTAAATCAAATTCTAAATTGATAAATCTTTGGGCCAGGAAGGTGGCGCTAGACGTAAGGTGTCTGCCTTGCAAGTGCTAGCATAGGACGGACTATAGTTCGATCCCCAGGCGTCCCATATGGTCCCCCCAAGCCAGGGGCGATTTCTGAGTGCGTAGCCGGCCGGGAGTAACCCCTGAGCATCAAACAGGTGTGGCCCCCAAAACACACAAAAAAAATGTAAAACCACTCAGTGATGAGCAAAATTGAAACCAGAAGTCATGTCCATAGCTTATTTATACTTAAAATCGTTTTCTCCTGAGACAATATGATATGAGATCTGAGTAGAGGTTTCTAACCAATGTTTAATGACAGTGCTCAATTTACAATCCAAGTTCATTTGCTTAAAATGATAGAATTTAAGTGGTTCTTTATTGGCATCCAATGTTGTTCAGTATGCTGTAAAATTATCTAAGAGCCATTGTAAGGAAGAAAAACTAGATTAATAAACATTATAATTCTTAAGTTTTTTATTTTTACTTTTCCTCTATGTTTTTACATAGATATCACTGTAAGTGTCTTATAGTAGGCGGTGGTACTAGATATTTGATTTGGGGTCTTGATCATAGTGGGTATAGGTTTTATTGCTTGTGATATGATTCAGGATGCCTGTCATTTCTTATTTTAATTGCTTATGCATCTTGTAAAAATTTTCAAAAGTAAAATATGCTATTAAAAATTATTAAATCACTATTTATTGATACAATAAATTTGTTCTCCGAAATTTTACTTTAATCCGAGCAATGTTATATACATTAATATAAAAATTGTTGAAAATATAATAAAAGATCACCAATAGAGCTTTAAACCAACAAATCTTAATGTAGCGCAGTGACTGTTTTTAAGATAGAAAATTTTTTGTGTGGTTTTTTTTTTGGGTCACACCCAGCAGTGCTCAGGGGTTACTCCTGGCTTCATGCTCAGAAATTGCTCCTGGCAGGCACGGGGGACCATATGGGACACCGGGATTCGAACCAATAACCTTTCGCATTAAATGCCTTACCTCCATGCTATCTCCTGGGCCCCTAAAGATAAAAATTTTAACTGGTGTCGGAGTGATGGTTCAAGCAGTAAGGCATCTGCATTTTGCAAGCTAGCCTAGGACTGGCACAGTTCAATCCCCCAAGTTCAATCATATTGTCCACCAAGCCAGAAGTGGTTTCTGAGCACACAGCCAGGAGTAATCCATGAGCATCACTGGGTGTGACCCTAAAACAAAAACAACAAACTTAACTAATTAATTTTAAAATATTGACTTTAGAAAATGATTTGCAAAAAAACTTAAAAACTATACCCTAATTTTTATGAAAGATATATTGAGAGACTTCATGATATAATTTTTATTATATTTGCATTCTAAATAAAATATGAACTTGAAGAAATAAAACGATGCATTTTGAATCTTGCAAAAATATTCCAATAGAGAACTAATTAAATATGTACCAAATAATAAATACTAAATGATTACTTTAATTATTTTGAAAATAATTAGTTTTAAAAAATATCTAATCTGAAATATGTCTAAAACGATGAAAAAGTAGCATAGGATTATTTAATAAAACATAATCTAGCAACTTAAAAGCCTACCAGCTAAATTAAAGCTATATCTTCCAATGTATTTCATATAAAGTGATAGGATGCATTAAAAACTTTTTATTAGGTCTTTGTTGTAGAAGCTATTGAATGAAAATATCAAGGCAATAAAGTGATCATTAACTTTGAGATCTATGCATTAAACTTCTTAAAATATAGATAAAAACATGTTTTTTCCTTTTATGGCCTATAATTTGTGGAATAAAATTATATGCACAGAACCCAATTAGAAAACAAGTGTTTATGTAATAAAGTGTTAACTGCAGCTCAGATAATATGCACATTGCATCATGTTTTAAAAGTAGATGCCTTTATGATGACATGACTTTGCTTTATTTTCTCCACAAATATTCCAATGCCAAGCAAAGCTGTGAAAACATGAGCTGGAAATTTCATTACACTCTACTGCCAAAATAATCTAAATCTTGTGGGTTCCTTTTTTCCTTTAATATTTGGTACAAATTTAAACATGTATGTAAAAAAAAACTATGCCAGTCCATACTATTGCTTCTGCAAGTTCATGGAGGAAAAAAATAGGCATTGATTCATCATGAAGTCATGAACCCAACATCTTCAAATCTGCTTTGTATTTTTCATCGTTACGTTTTCCAAATTATCGCAGATTTTTAAAGAGTCATTTTGTTTATAGCTTGTCGACCAGGCTTCTACAAGGCTTCAGATGGTAATATGAAGTGTGCCAAATGCCCACCTCACAGTTCTACTTATGAAGATGGTTCAGTCAACTGCAGGTGTGAGAATAATTACTTCCGAGCAGACAAAGACCCTCCATCCATGGCTTGTACCCGTGAGTAGTTTTGCTGCAACCCATGCTTTCATGTTTATTTTATTTTATTTTGTTTAAATGTGCATGTGTGGTTGTTTTTGTTTTGTTTTGCTTATTTTAAGCATTTGGCACATTTTCTTTTGTTATTCATGTGCAAATTGAGCGCTTTCTCTGCTTCATTCTCCATGCTGCTCACCACAAATACAACACTTACCACCCAAACTAAATTAGTTTTTAAAGCACTTCCTACAAAATGGCCCCAATAAAGAAAGAAAAACTTCTTATCTTCTATTAGATCCGACATTACCTTTGACAGAATTGGGGAGGTTATTGGCATGAGACTTGTGTTTTTACATTTCTATTCCCTCTTGTTCTGTGTTGGTCGTAGGTCATAGGGAGAAGAACTAAGATTTATAAAGCTAATACTAAAGTTTTCATAACTATTCTCAAGGGCATTGACTTTGGTTGGGAATTCCTTTATTAGACTTCTTGAAGCTTTCTGAAACTCGGATTCAAGATTCTCTCTTCCTAGCTTAGGGAGGACAGAGTACTAGAATACATGTGTCTATAATCTTCTGAATCCTCTAAGGACAGATTAAAAGAAGATAATAAAGACAAGATGGTTATTTACTTCATACAGTTCCATTGTAAATTATCTATTTCCTTTGTAGTAGAAAACAGAAGTGAAGCTCATTAATCTTTGTTGAACTACTTTGCAGGAGCTCCATCTGCACCAAGAAATGTTATCTCTAATATAAATGAAACTTCTGTTATCCTGGACTGGAGTTGGCCCCTAGACACAGGAGGCCGGAAAGATGTTACCTTCAACATCATATGTAAAAAATGTGGGTGGAATGTAAAACAGTGTGAACCATGCAGTCCAAATGTCCACTTCCTCCCTCGACAGTTTGGACTAACCAACACCACAGTGACAGTGACAGACCTCCTGGCACACACTAACTACACCTTTGAGATTGATGCCATTAATGGGGTGTCTGAACTGAGCTCTACACCAAGACAGTTTGCTGCCGTCAGCATCACCACTAACCAGGCTGGTGAGTATAAAAATGGAAGTTTCCATCTGTTGCTCTCCCAGATTCAAGTAATGGTTTGGACAAAAGTGGAAAGAAGAGTAGATGAAAAGGAGAAAGCTTGAAAGGAAAATATAGAGTTTTCTCTGAACTCTCTTTTTAAACAGTTATGGGATATTAAACAACTCAATTCAATTACGCTATTGAGAGTAATTCATAAGTCATAGATTCTTTTAATGTGGCAAATTTATTGCTTTCAAACTCGGTAACTTAAGAATTTGGTTTTTTGAAGATAACACTTGTAAAAATATTTCCATGTTTCAAAATGATTAGCAGGTATTGAAACTTGTTTTTATAAAAAGTAGTCATCTATTAGGGAATTAATTTATCTTTATTTAATTAAGTATATCAAATTTTATATAATTGTTTAGTATGTTCCATAGCAGCTCTGAATATTATATTTTAATTGATTATTAATTTAAATTAAGAATATAATCAAATTTATCATATAGCAGTTAATTATATAAATATATAAATGTGTTTTTGGACTAGTTCAGATAAATATAACATGTAAAGTTGCCACTGAAGGATTGTAAATATCGTTAATCTAGAAATTTTACTAACATAAAATATTAGAAGGTTTAACTAAGTCACAATTTTTCCTAGTTAAAAAAAATATCCAGGGGTCAGAGTGGTGGCATAGCTGTAGGACGTTTGACTTGCACACAGCTAACCCCAGTATCTTGTATGGTTCCCCAAGTCAGGAGCAATTTATGAGTCCATAGCCAGGAGTACCCCCTGAGTGTGACTAGGTGTGGTCCAAAACCAAAAAAAGAAAAAAAAAAAGTGTCCAATTTGTGGATTATGTATGTGAGAGCACACACAGCTCATTTGCATAGTATGCACCCAACCAGGGCTCTATCAGCAGTATTTATAATCTCCAAAACTGCCAGGAGTAACCCCTCATTAGCACTGGTGTAGCAAAAAACAATCAAGCAAACAAACAACAACATAACCAATTAGAAAATGTTAAGTAAAGATGTATTAAACAGAATGGAGAAATTCAACAACCATGCAAACCTAACACATACCTATCTCTTACATTCAGAATAACCTTTTTTTTTTACTCTAATGAATCTCATTAATTCCATCATTCTTCAAGTTTTCTGTTTTTTAATTCTGTGATAGTTTTTGTGATTTTGTTTACTACAGCTTTAAGAAAAAATAAGTGTGACATGCATGTGTTGCCTGAGTACATGGTACTGGAGCTCATTGTCAGGATCTCCACTCTTGAGCTATGAACTTTCCTACTTTTATACTGGACTATGTATCAGGGCTCACTTCACCTTTGGAGAAAACCTTCCCTTTTTCACATCAACCCTCTTTCTTATCATCTCTCTCCCCATCCTCAGTACATCCCTCAAAATATGTTTTGACTTTAAAAAATAAAGCTTTGGACTTTAGAATTATACAATTTTACTTGTAAATCTCTTAGACATATAGATGAGACTATACATAATATAGTATTATATGTTATTACATAGAGGCATATTAATGATATTCTTTAGAAACAAAACAACACATATTTTTACCTTTGGAAACTAAAGGGAATATTGCATGAAACCACTATACTAGTAGCCTAGCTTTATAAATGTGATGAATAAATAGTATGTATACTTGGATTGACCAGAAGTGTTCCAGTGATACATTAACTGATTTTCATATTATTACTGCAAGTTTTTTTGATTAGGGCTATATTCAAGCTGTTCAATTCAGCTTGGATAAAAATGCTCAATTGCATTTTTATACACAAATGTTGGTACTACAAAGGGTGAAGAAAAAGACATGATGCCTCTGAGAGCATTATTTTCTCTTAGGTAAGTTCATCTCTGTCCTATTTGTGAAAGAATATAAGCTCTCCTCTTTTGTATATTTGCCTTAAATTATATCATCCTCTCTATTCCTTCTAGTGATTTTATCAAACCTCTTGGTTATGGTTATAAGATAGGGTCATGGAAGACTAATGTAAATGCAAATAAAATATGATTAAAAAAAAGTGTGGGAAATTGTCAAAATTTTCCCATTTGCTAGGAAAGGATTTTTAGGAAGTAAAAATAATTGCCCATATTCATCATTTTTCTCTTAAATGTTTAAAATTAGAAATTTTAATTAAAATATGAAAGGTATGCTCTAAGTATCTAACAGAATAACATCTCAAGTTACCATGAGTATGATTTTTCTTACTCATCAACTCTTTGAATGTTTTGTTTTATTGCTATACTGATTAGTAGTGCAAACCACTTACTAGCTTCATATAGAAATGTGTGTACTAGTTAACTCTTCAATTGTCCTCATAATAGCATCTAATGATGCTATTTTAAAAGTTCCTACAAATATTTCCCATATTCTAACAGTCCAAAAATAATATGTGCATAATAAAATGTACATATCTTTGTCATATCTCTTTTCTCTTGGTTTCTGCCATGCCAATTGATAGACTTCTTGAATATGACCTCTACTAAAAATCAATGTTCAAATGTATATATTTCCTTTAGTGCTTATATACTTTTATTGTCACATTCTTTTATTCTCTTATAATATAAGAAAAGAAATTATTCTTTAACATTCCTAGTATTCAAATGTATTCATGGAAATTAATCATTTAAATGAGGTGTACCATCACTTTTTCATATACATTATAAATCTGTAGCATCTGCTTCTCAAAGCTAGATTCCAGATCAATCTTCTATGTTATTGTGTGTCATATATATGAGAAACAAAATAACATAGAAGATATATATATATATATCTTCTCTATATATCTATATGTAGATATATACATATAAAACACCTGGTGATGCTCAGGGGTTACTCCTGGCTATGAACTCAAAAATTGCTCCTGGCTTCAGGGACAATATAGGACGCCAGGGGAATCTAACTGAGGTCAATTCTGGCATGTGCTAGACAAACACCCTACAGTTGTGCCACCACTGGCCCCATTAGTTAGTTGTATTTAAACTTCATATAAATTGTATGACTATGATATTTAAAAATGTATGATTTGGGTGTAATTGTCTAAAAAGAAAAGTAGTACTGTCATGCAATAACCTGAATATAATTTCCTCAGGGATCATTGAGGAAGTATAATCAACTGGTAAGGTGCTTGCCTTAGAAACCAACAGGGGTTCAATTTCAAGCATTCCATATAGTCCCATAAGCAAACTTCTAGAAGTAATTCCTGCATGCAGAACTAGGAGTAAACCTTGAGAATCATTTGATAAGGACCAGAAATAAAATCAAAACAAATAAATAAATTGAATTAAATAATCTATTTAGCCAAATATTGAAGTTTGAAAAATAAGCAAGGATCCCCTGTACCTTTTACATATTGGCCTCTACTTTCGTTTAACTGGAAGTAGAAAACTATATACATACATATATATATATATATATATATATATATATATATATAGTGAATGGAGATAGTTAAAGGTGCAACCAAGTGAAGTACCAAATATTAAAATAAATAAATAAATAAATAGGGTTGTGTGCACCACAGGTTGAGACAGAAATAGAGAAGGGATACTATTTGTCCATAATATGCATTCTGATTCACTCTATATATTTGTTTTAGATTGTCTATATCAGTTTTGTGATTAGGCACATATAGATCACTGTGATGTCTTTCCATGGTAATGCCAAGAAACATAAGCACCATTAAAAGAATTGCATTTTCTCCAAAGAGTGCTCATTCTGCATTATTTTTATTCTTGGGGAGGTTAATGGGCTAGTAGCCTTGAAAAATGAGCTCCCTACCCCTAAAAAGATTTGGCTGTGACAGATATGATGCCACGGTATTCAAATATCACTTATTTATCTTTAACATAGATAGAAAGAGGAAATTTGAGCTTGTTCCATTTGATTTAGTAAGTGAGGTTATATTTATTGATTTTTCTCTTGATCACCATGCAAAAACCATGCAATAACCACATGATAACTTACCTTTAAACTGATGAGGATTCTGTTACTAATGTGGACCTTGGTGCTTAGCTCTCAAGACATTTTACTAAGATATTAAAAAGTATGGTCTCCCTAATGATCATATCTATAAATCTTTTAATCATTCAGAGAAACTACAGATTAAAACCCAAAAATTCACAGTTATCTTTGGTATAAGTTGTAACTTCTTGATTTTTTTTGAGTTTATTTACTTTCAATCCTCTAATTTAATTCTCAGTTCTTCAGATGATTCCCCTAGTGAAACATCTCTTCAATCTCCAGCATAAAATATTCCATGTTTATCTTTAAAATTATTTTAGAACAGATAATTATGTCAGATTAATAATCTTCAAGTTTTCACATTGCAAGGTCAGTGCTATCATGTCTCATTTTATAAAGATATGAGATGATTTTTAAATATTTATAAAAATCAAATTTTTACTTACATTTCCTAACTCCAACTCCACATTCAACTTCTATTTTTCTTTTTTATCTATACTGAAAATGATTATATGTAGTAAATAAATCTATGAAAAACAATAAAATATTCCTTATAGATAAATCTTTTTTTTCTGGTTTTTTGGCCACACCTGGTGACACTCAGGGTTTACTCCTACCGTACACTCAGATATTGCTCCTGGCTTGGGGGACCATACAATAAGCTGGAGGATTTAACTGTCATCTCTCCTAGACTAGCACGCGCAAGGAAACGGACTTACAGCTTGTGCCACTGCTCCAGGCCCCTTGAAAATAAATCTTGCTGATATATCTGCTCTATCCTCTGCATTTACACTAAGTCAGTTTGTTGAATCTCAGCCCTCTGTAAAAGGGATTCTAGGGATAGTCTTCAACTGTTTTTAACATCTTCATGATTCTCAAAATTTTAGTCTCATCCATTATTCCCTCATACTCCAATAAGGAGTTTTACTCTGTGATATTGTAATTTAATGTCAAGAAAGGTATATTTGATCTGGATCATTATTATATGACAAGAGCCTAAAATTTTCAAGGCCCTTGAAATTTTCTAGATGGTAAGTTCAATTAAGGTGCATTTTGTTCTTAAAATCAATCTTTCAATCACACGTTGTGTTATTCTTATGAGGTAAAATCCAGGTAGTAAGAACTGATAGCTCAATGAAAATATATTTAGCAGGTTGTACCTAGGAACCAGAAAGATAGTTCATTGGGTGGGTTACTGCTATACGTACAGCTGACCTGGTCCAATACCTGGCACGCCATGCTCACAGCTTAATGTGCACAGTCCTCAAAACAAAAATTTGGAAACTTCATTTCCTCTTTCCCAACATCACAACAACTTTGAAAAGGCAAAGGATTAAAGATAGAGTTCAGTTTCCTAAAACTATGGACAAATTAAAAAGTCATATATTTTTAAAAGCCAAAAATAAAGTTTTCATAGTTTTTGAGTTGAAATGGATCAAATTCAGGTTCTAATAGGTGAATACATATGAGAAAGCATAGGAGTACTTGCATGCCCTTCATTCAGTTGCTGTGTCAAACTTCCAACTGTGTTCTTGAATTTCAGGGCTTCATAAAAACAAAAAACTAGTATTCTAGTTAGTAAAATAGTTCCCTCTGTGTACTGTGTTAGTGAATTAATTAAAAAGGTACACTGCAAAATACATTCTTATTTATTTTTTCACTAGTGAGTTCATCTTTTCTCTTCCCATCCTATTTAATATTTTTACTTAGATTTGGGGGGTCACACCTGACTGTATTCAAGCATTAATACTGGAATTGTGCTAAGAGATCTCTCCTGATTAGGCTCAGGGGCACATCTATGGTGACAGAGATTAATTTTAATCTGGTGCATACAGGGCATACAATAACACCCATTCCCCCGCTTATAGCATTTAAAAGTAAACAATGTTACATAATACAAATACTACTACTACTACTACTAATAATAATAATACATTCAGTTCATACAACAGACAACAAATACATAGACAACAATACATAGACAAATATTATATATAATTATATATATATTTATAAATATAATATATAATATAATAATACTAATATATATTATATTAGTATTATAGTATTATTAGTATTACAGAATGTATTATTTAAAAAGAAATAAGAAATTAGGGGCCAGTGAGATGGTGCTAGAGGTAAGGTGTTTGCCTTGCAAGTACTAGCCAAGGAAAGATTGCTACCGCGGTTCCTTCCCCTGATGTCCCATATGGTCCTCCCAAGCCAGGGGCAATTTCTGAGCACTTAGCCAGGAGTAACCCCTGAGCATCAAATGGGTGTGGCCCTAAAAACCAAAAAAAAAAGTAATAAGAAATTAGCTCTGAAGTACAGGAAACATATTTCAAGCAAATCATAAACTACAAAAGAACTTTGCCTACGTTTAAAGTCCATTTTAATATTTTGCATTGATAAAGAAGATATATCTATGTCTTCTATGTTCCTGACATAAACATATTTTTTTCTATCCACTTTGCTATTCTCTGGAGATTTAGAAATTGCATGCATTGATATGACAGAGAAATGTTACATGTCAAAGCCTGCTATACAGACTTTAGCATTTCTGAAGTGTATGTTTCAAAATAACGGAAAATCAGGTCAGGAACCAGATGTGCTATTAAACTGTGGACACATATCTATTGACCCTCTGAATACATTGCTAGACTACAGTTAAAATCCCTGAAAGCTAATAAGACACAGAAGAAACTATTCTGATACTTTAAGAATTTGAAAGATGTTTTATAGTCTCAAAAATTTAAAACATAATAAAGTTTTATTTTAAAATAGTGAGTGATATAGGATAATACTCTGACTCGTCCATCTGTTGTTTCACTTGTGTTATTAATAAATCTTAAAAATTTCAAGCTTTCACCTTTTATTTTCTTCAGCAAATAAGTTGTTTGAATCAGATCCAGAGTTTACAGTGAAGAGGTGTATTTTGTTTTTTTCCTGTTCTATTTTACTTTGTAATTTTTTTAGCTTCTTTCTTTTTGTTTTGAAATTGAGGCAGAAACCTTTGCATCAGGGACTGTCAGTCAGAAGTTATATGTCATAGTGTGCCTGAAGCATTCCACATCATTTAACACATTAACGATGCCCTTCAGTCATCGCCCCTTGGTATGGAGGCATATTACATATTTGTAACATGAGCAATAAGCAGAAAAATAGAACCATATATTGTCCTGACATTTATTCAGACTGTTTAGATGAACTTAAAAACAAAACAGCATGGAGAATCAGCAAATAGGGATGATTTGAGGCATATCAGGACTAAATTAAATTCTTACCCCACCTTCCTCTCTGATCCTTAATATAATTATTGGAGCACGCATATGCCTGGAGCAATATGATTCATTTTTTCATGCCAGATAAAGGGTCTTCTAAAGAACAATTGTTCAAAAGAACAATTTAGTAGAAAAGACATCCACAACCAGCTAAAGAAGGAAATGTGGGGCAAACTAAACATCTAGCTGTTAAGAAAATAGCAATGTTATGCTCATATGTCATCTTCACTGTAACTTTCTGAGGACTAAAGAAATCATCCATATTTTCTAAAGCAGAACATGTCTAGTTTCAGATATAGCAGCAACACTTCAATCTCATCAGCATGTTCTCCACTCCTGAGTTAAACTAAATCTAGAAAAATTTAGGGGAAGATTGCAATATGTGAAAATTTATTGTATATTTAATAACTATTTATAAGGTAAAGATGATATACCTTCAGAAGTAAAATTTTGCCTTAATTCAATCCGTAAGACAATTTTATATGATCTTAATACCTTATTTTGTTTTTGTTCTTCTAAGTAGTTATTGTGTTATGACATAATAATTATGACATACTCCGCTATTCTAATGTTATGATCATATCAATTATCATCATTATACAAATTTAAAAAGATACACATTCTCTAAAGAACTATTTATTCAATGTTGGTTTTTTTTTTTTTTGCCAAATTCAGAAAATATTTGATTTTAGAGAAGCGAAAGAAGGAAATAAAGGCATAGACGCTTGTTGATATTGGGAAATAGCTATTTAATCACTATTCCAGAAATTGTCAGAAACATTTCTCTTTTGAAAGTAGAGTGCTTGCCTTCCACTAGATTGATACCAGGTACCCTCTAATGAGCCCTTTTCAAATTATTTTTAAAATATTTTTTAAAAAAGGAAGAAAACCATCATTTTATGTTTAACAAAAAGTAGGTAGGTGAACACTTTTCATTAAGTTTAAAGCAAGTGACCAAGGATATAACAATATTGAAATGATTACCTGTTTTACGTTATTTATATTTTCAGTCACATCCTGGGTCCTATCCTCTAACACAAAATCCTTTTTGTACTGTCATGTTCCATAAAATTGTTGTAGTAAGTATCCAAAGTAAAATAGCAATAAGTTATGACACTGCCCCCTATTCAGGGTCCCAAAAATTCTGTAAGATTCACAACAAACTGAAGGCTTCCAAACCTTAAAGAATGGAAGCTCACATTTTATTTTTCCTGACCTAACTCTTAGTTTGATTAACTCTATCCTCTGGTATATTAAATGACTATATAATTCAATCTTTTAGACAATTTATATGATTCTAAGAGGTAAGTCCTTTCTGTGATTATAAAAATCTGGAGTTACTACTCATAACCTAGGATATTCCACAGAGACTCTGGGTTAAAGGCTTTGGATAATTGATAAGACTAACAAATAATATATGATGATGATTATCATCTTGCAAAAATAATCACAACCTTATTTACAATCAATTGAGTTATAAAATTGAATTTCATATAAGTTGAGCAATATTGCTAAAGGATAGAAATATGAATTGCCTTGTTGGGCAAGCAACTTTTCTTGACAAACCATGCACCAAAGCATCAAGCTTCCAATAGTTTGTTTGAATTATATTTAATTTATATTATGTATGTAATTTATATTAATGTTAAACTAAAAAATTTATCTTTACAATTTGTTATATCTAAAACTAATCTCATACAGGTTTCTACTTCCATTTCAAAACAAAAAAATACCTTAAATGTAACAAAACACAAAATGAAGTCTGTTCTGCTCAAAATTTTATCTACTAAGTATTTTTCATTGAGAGTTTGCTTTTATTCCATTTTTTGCTCCTCCAATTATATAACTTATAGTCAACATAATCTCTTGATCTTATTATAAATATTTTGATTAGATTCTAGCTTTAATTAAATAAATAATTCACTATATTGTATTATTTTTTAAATAATAATATCTTTTTAAAACTCCATGATTACAAACATGATCATCGTTGGGTTACAGTCACTAAAAGAACACTCCTCTTCACCAGTGCAACCTTCCCATCATCAATGCCCCTATCTCCTCTCTCCTCCAACCTCCCCTTGTATTCGAGACAGGCTTTCTACACCCCTCAGTCACTGACATTGTTATGATAGTTCTCAGCATAGTTACTTCTCTTAACTACACTCACAACTTTTTGTGGTGAGCTTCATATCTTGATCCAGTCCTTATCTCTGATAATTATTTCAATATAATTTATTTTTCTTAAAACCCATAGATGAGTGAGACTATTCTGCATCGTTTTCTCTCTCTCCCCCTCTGACTTATTTCACTCAGCATAATAGATCCCATGTCCATCCATGGATAGGAAAATTTCATGACTTCATCTCTCCTGACGGCTGTATAATATTTGATTGTTTATATGTACCTTAGTTTCTTTAGCCATTCATCTCTTGAAAGGCATCTTGGTTGTTCTCAGAGTCTGACTATTGTAAGTAGCTCTGCAAGGAATACAGGTGTGAAGAAGGGATTTTTGAATTGTATTTTTGAGCTCCTAGGTATATTCCTAAGAGTGGCATAGCTGTATCAAATGGGAGCTCAATTTCCAGTTTTTTGAGGAATTTCCAGATTGTTTTCCATAAGGGTTAGACTAGGCGACATTCCCACCAGAAGTAATTCACTATATTTTAAATTGCAACAAAGATGATCAAAAATATAAAAAAATTAAAGGAAGAAGAAATTAGTACAGGGCAATGCCAAATTCTAATTATTATTTCAAATGTAAGTTACCCCTAAAGTTATTTTTATTGAACAAATGAAAAAAAATAAAAATAAAAAATAAATAAAAATGATTAATTTTATTTTCCATCTCCAATTTATATAACAGGTTAAATTAAGTATATAAATTTACTTGAACTCTCTATTCATTTTTTAATTCGATGTAACCATCATTACTGAACAGATTATTGTGAAGACTAAATAAAATAAAGCAGAACATATGTAACTAAGGAGATATATAAAAATGATTTTGTCCTGTCTCCAACAGAATCATATGGATCTTGTTCTGCAAAACCATTATATAAATATTCCCTAGGGGATATAGACATTACTATTTAAAATAAAATACATGCATTTATATAAAATTATATATAAAATATATGTGAATATAATATGTTAAAGTGAGTGGTAAACTGAAACTTCTACTTTGATACAATTACTTATACTTTGGTCAAAAATTATTATTCATTTGTGTAAAATAATTAATATTATAAACCAGTCCTGCTTCATTGATTTCAAAAACACATTCTCAATGCCAATGTAATTGCCAATTGAAAACACAACTATCGAATAGGCAACTGTATATTGTGTCATAGTCTTATGATAAGATCCAAAAATATTCATAAAATAATAGTATTAATAATACGACAAAGAAGAAGAGAAAAAAGAAGAGGAAGAAGAGGAGGAAGAAGAAAAGGAGGAGGAGGAGTAGGAAGAGGAGGAGGAGGAGGAAAAGAAGAAGAAGAGGAAGAAGAAGAAGAAGAAGAAGAAGAAGAAGAAGAAGAAGAAGAAGAAGAAGAAGAAGAAGAAGAAGAAGAAGAAGAAGAAGGATAAATTACTCAAAGGATATACATACAGGTTAAGGAAAGGATTCATATTTTTAAAAGAAAACACTAATGATCATTCAGGATTTAAAAATTATAAACTTGTTAACATTTCTCTATGATTTATATTATGACACCTTTGACATAGGACACAGATGGATAACTATATGTGTATCCTCTAAGAAATAGTTGGTATATTAATTCAAGTAGATTTCCAACCTGCCAAGAAATAAATAAATAAAAAGATGCTCTAACTTTCTTTCAGTTATTAAAGCTTGTTTCTCCCAAAACATTCACTTTCAATGAAGGATTATAAATAAGTCTTACAACCTAATATACCACTCTGGATTTTAATTGATATAGTAGAAGATTTGTTTTTATTTGAAACATTTATCTCTGTATTAAAAATAATACTAAATCTTATAAATGGCTGATATTTCCACTTTAAAGTATTTAAGATAATATCTAGTATTTCAGATAAAAATAGATGTTCCTACTAAATACCCAAAATAGAAAATAGAATATCTAAATAAACAACTAAAATTTACAATTTATGACTTTTCTCTACATATAATGATTATAATATTTGCATGCATATTTCAAAAATTATTCTAGAAAGTGCAATACTATACAAAATGTATCAATTCCACTAAATTATTTGGACTAATATAGTTTTACTCTTTACTATCTTACTTACATTCAATATGATAAAAATAAGCACACCTCCCTATACAAGCAGCTGTAATGCTTGTTTTATGTAGCAAGTAGTCAACATGTGGCAATAATACCTTTAAAGAATATTTGGAACACGTACTGAATATAACTTTTAGATTAACTCTTGAATTTCTTGGTGATACATAATATGCTTATTTGTTTATTTTCCTTTCCTAAAACATTTCCTGAGCCTTAAATGTAAGCCATGCATTATGCTGTATGGACTATGGATACAATGATGATTAATATACGACTACTATCTTCAAGAGGCCTCCATTGAGTGTATTAGTAGATCTTAAAGGATTTAAGAAATCAGCATGAAATTGATTGGTTTGGCCAAGACAAAACAGGAAAGACCAGCTGCCAAGAGACTTCAACAGGCTTAGCAACTCAGTGAATCCTCTCAATGAATGGCTTAACTTGAATTCACAGATAATGGCAAATTGTGTATAATTATTTTAATTTATATAAACTAAAGAAAATATTTTAAACTTATTTTTCGATGTGATGCTTTGTCAGTTATTCCAAGATTTTTACTAAGAAAAGCAAAATGTCTTAAATTATTTGGGAAGTAAATAATAATTCCACTGGGAATTAAGTCAATTTAGTATTCAGGTTTATAAAATGCAAAATATTCAACTAATAATATTTCACTGAGAAAAAATAGTTAAAGCTATCCATTGAATCACTCCACATCATCAAGTTTGCACTAATGAGGTAATGGTTTGTCAGCTTTCACTAGACTCTGCTAATGTTTGTTAGGACATCAGGGTTTGCAAATGTGGCTTATAAGCATAATTTGATTGCAAGATCCTACTTACTGGAGCTGGCGTAATGACTCAAATGACATGTGCATGCTTTGAAATGGGAATTTCAGATTTAGTTCCAGTAACTCATCATAGTGTCCATGTACCACCAGGTTTGAGACTCAATTTTTTCTTCCAAAAGATAACACTTTATCTATTAAAAATAAAATGTATTATATTCAATTCAAAATTCAGGAATATGTCAGGCATGTAAAATTATATAAAGCAATATGCTAACATTATCTGCATCAAACTTCTGTTGGGATATGAGATCTTGGCTGTTCTTGGAAAATACTTAAAAACCCTTCTTTATGTATACTTCATATGTTATAATGAAAAACTACTTGCTATAAATTTGTTATTTTGAGGTAGACTTGATTATGATCAGGGATTATCACTTGCTCTGTGCTCAGAGAGTTCTTCTGCCAACCTTTGGGAGAACTTATGAGGTGACACAGATCAAACCCAGAAATACTGCATGTGAGACATGTGTCCTATGCACTGTAGAATCTCTCCAGTCCAGGTCTATGAATTTTTAAGTAAGAAACATAAGTATTTTATATACTAATTTACCAAATATTTATAGTAAATTGATATATTAAATGTTTCAATATAATATACACGTTACCTGAATATATTTACTTGAGTGTATTCACAATCATATAATATATTAAGATGATAAATATTGCAATTAGTAAATATATTTTGTGTAAATGAATAGTACATATTAAATAGTATTATTTCTATATATGCTTTGATTCTGATTCTACCATAAACTGTTACACATCTACAAAATCAGAATGCTTTTTACTTGAAACAGCGAATAAGAACTATCATTCTCCTAGATATTTTATATGTATTTAAGTCTTAATACAGTAAAAATTCTGGAATATGATTCTTGTTACCCTAATTTATAGAAGAGTAGACTGCTTTTTAGAGGTGACTTAAGTGGAAATGTCTGAATAGAATTTGAACCTAGAGAGTTTCAATACTACAATATTCAAGCTGATAGTATCATATAGATAACATAGCTATTTTTCCAAAGCTAAATTATTTACAGTTTTCATTAAGTTGCTTCTTTGAAAGTTTGTTTTATCTTTATATAACCGTATCTTAGAAAAGTACATTTAAATAAAATCACATTTATGCACATTTTTAAAAATAGAGCTTCATAAGTGAAGATGTAATATAATTTTCTACATACCTATTAATAGCTGAGATTCTTTTAATATGCCAAGTTAAAATTGAAATAATGAATAATACACCACATCCCTCAATGGTAATTAATGATAAAGGATTAGTAATCGAAACGTCATTCTATTTCAGTCAATGGCAGCCTCTTTTAAGTTTTCCTATCAAAGCCATTGGTTCCATACATTTTTGTCTCTCTTTACACCTTAGTTCCATTGAATTTTTTATATAAAACTGCCATATAAAAAAGCTAAGAATCTGGCATTAATGATTAAATTTATTATTTACACTCTTGTTTGTTATATACAGCCTAGATTATTTTGAATGACCTTTTTCTGAGTTCCATTTGTTCACCACTAGCATCTTTTATTTAAATTAATATATTTTATTGAAACACCTTGATTACATACATGATTGTGTTTGGGTTTCAGTCATGTAAAGAACACCACCCATCACCAGTGCAACGTTCCCATCACCATTGTCCCAAATCTCCCTCCTCTCCACCCAACCCCTGCCTGTACTCTAGACAGGCTCTCCATTTCCCTCATACATTCTCATATTTAGGACAGTTCAAAATGTAGTTATTTCTCTAACTAAACTCATCACTCTTTGTGGTGAGCTTCATGAGGTGAGCTGGAACTTCCAGCTCTTTTCTCTTTTTTGTCTGAAAATTATTATTATTGCAAGAATGTCTTTTATTTTTCTTAAAACCCATAGATGAGGGGCCCGGGAGATAGCATGGAGGTAAGACGTTTGCCTTTCATGAAAAGGTCATCGGTTCGAATCCCGGTGCCCCATATGGTCCCCCGTGCCTGCCAGGAGCAATTTCTGAGCGTGGAGCCAGGAGTAACCCCTGAGCACTGCCGGGTGTGACCCAAAAACAAAACAAAACAAAACCCATAGATGAGTGATACCATTCTACGTTTCTCTCTCTCTCTC